>JAKSZP010012041.1:0-136870 GCA_022478985.1 Massospora cicadina
ACCCATTTGATGAGGTAAAATACATATCAACCTCCTTCAATACCGTGAACATATATTGTATGTATAGTGTGTAGATAAAGAGAAGCTCATCAATTTATTGTGTCTATCTTGGGTTTCTGATTGCCAACTGCTATCATAAGAATTAGAAAAATTTAAAGCCAGTATAGTGTGAATATCAACGCTAGTATCTTCCAGTTGTTGCACCGTTGGGAACAACGTTAGATTGGCTGACATTGTAACCTTGTTTAGGAATGGCTTGTGCATAGCCTGTGAGGGTATAGGTTTCAGTAGGCTAGATAGTGTCCCACAGGAAGAGTGGCCTGGGCGCAAAGTAAGTCCATATATAGTTGGGTTTGAAGCTTCAACATTTTTTAAAGGGCTTCATAGTACAAGACCTGAATGGAATCCACTGAAGTAATTGTGGTATTGCTTCTGCTGCCAAATAAAGAACTTTCATCCTCTTTTGGTCCTTTGGGTAAAGGATTTTAAGGACCCGCTTTCAAGTTTGGATCATCATTTATTAAAATGGCTGAGGAAGTCTGTCCGCCATCTCATGTGTCACATAGTTCACATGAGATAGAGATCCCCTGACCCCCCTTCCTCATCTGATATGACGTTTTAGGCTAATATCCAAGGTACCATACTAGAGATTTTTTATTAAGGATAATACATATGTTTGGATTACCACGAATAGAGATGCATGGATGTCCCATTTTTTTGGGTTGACCTCACTAATGCTATAAAAAGTTGGCCAAGGGCGTTGCACCATGAGAAACAGGGGATGATAAATAAAATCCTCAAAATAGATAATGGCAAGCCTTATGGTATCCATGCAAAGATGCGCTATACACTGTGGGTCACTGCAGGGGAGTAGATTATTATGCCCTGCCAACGCGAGCCTTTTAAGTAGGGTATATCAAAAGGGAATACAAAAAATCCTTTAGCAGCAATGTACTAAACTCCATTAGCCCACGTTAGAGTGCCAACATCAGCGATTTTTGGGTCCACAGTGTTCAGAAAGTCAATGAAGGTGATCAAAGGATTCTCTCAAAGCTAGAGGATGTAGGATATGTGAGGTGTGACACGCGGAATGACGATTTTATGGGTGGAAGCCTCATCTGTTAGTGCAACGTAGGTGAACCCCACAATAATGTAGTAGCCTTTAACAGCTTTAAGGATGATTTTTTTCCTATCATGAAGGCCTCTGTGATTGTTTTTAAGTAATTTATTTGATTTTTAAGTAAGCCTCAATGATTTTATGCCATAATACATTAAGATCGCATGAGTGAGGAAAATTAAGGGTGAGTCTTTTGTACTCTTGTTTCAGACTATTTTTTAACATCTGTGTTAACCGCCACTTCAAGTGGGTCATCTTTGGGTGTGGTATGCGCCTAAAGTTTCTAAAAAGCCCCAGTGGCCCCTTTTGTGTTTGATTGGTTTAATATGAGACGTGGGTGTGATTTAGGGGTTTACTGAAAAAGTTAATAGGTTCCCCTTGCGTTATAGTCTCACAGTTTCTGACGCATTGTGGCACTAGTGTCAGTTGCTGGGCTTCCTTGGGTTTCTATCAACCATGCAGATTGGTAATAAATTTTACTATTTGTGAGGATAATCTGGTTCTTCCTCTGCTAATTTAAGATTTTAAACTTGACCTGAGCGTCAGGTGTGACACAATAAAACTCGCTCATTAATTGGTTCTTTAATCAAAACTGGATTTTGACAGGGCTCTCTGGAATAGAAGAATTTATTTTTAAGATCTTGATTGGTTGACTGATAGTGGTAATGATAATGTTGTGAAGTACTAAAAGCCAACCTAATTTGTCCCATAATGGGTGAGGCCAGTTGAATCACTATGATGGGGTTTAATCCAGAGTAGAGCACAATTTTCCTTTAATAGCCGGGGGTTTAGAGTGCAGGAGGCCGTTTTTCTCCCTACGCCTGGTGGGTGAGAAAGTTTAGTTCCAACTGTGTGTATAAAAATAAAGTAAACTAACTCATCAGGGTTGGTGGAAGCATAAATGGGAGTGTTTACTTTAATACATGCTGACGCTGCATGTGCGGCTTGAGGACTGCGCCTCTAGTTTGAGGGCTACCTGTAGGTTAAAGCTGCGCAGAAGTTGGTTCAGAGAGGGCGCAAGTCATAGAGGTACAATTAGTTGAGCTGATGCTCATGGAATCATCCTCCATGAGGGTGGCTGCTTTTGCAGCTTCTGACTGAGATTTGGTTCCCCTAGTTGGTACTGACATGGGCAAAGAGGTTTAAAGTGGTTTTAGTTGTCTATTTCTGATAAATAGAAGGGATTCTTAATGAGTTTTGCCACAAATTTTTGTTAAAACTCTTGTATTTCTTTCAAGTAGAGCTGAAATTTAAGAGTTATTTTTTTATAGTAACACAAAACAAGAGGGGGTGGCCATATATCTTTATTTATGGGTGTCACTTAAACCTAAATTAAATTAAAAATATGGCTCCATTACGGTTAGCCTACGCAGACATATTGGATGTTGAAGGGGAATTGGATGGTCTTCATCCAGCGTGACCTTAAAGACACATAATAAAACCATACATAATATAAAGTGGGGGCATCAGAGACATGGGTTAAATCTAGAAAACGTTAAATTGTCTTAATTAAGGAGGCATGCTGTGTGCATATCCTTAACATAATGGGTAAGTTGGAACTCAGAATATATAAAAGTTTTAGCGCACAAGAAAAGCTTTTTATCTATTGATGGTTCTAGGTTAGTTGGGGTTAAACAATGAGAGTTTTACTGCATCAGTTCTTGCGCGGTCCATGGTAGATGTGAGATCATACAATTTCATCATGGGATTCATTAGAAAAGTTGGACATGAAATTCAGACAGGGTTTCCATTGACTAGAGGCTCCATGGCCCCGTGGAGGGCTTGGTGGAGAGTAATGTTGGTGGGGCACCAGCCAAAATAGTGCCAATTTGATAGGAAACTTGTAAGTAAAAAAACTCTTACAAAGGAGGAATCAACGCTGATGGTTAGACTTGGGAGGCTGAAAATTCTGGACAAGAAAAAGTAAGGTTTATCTAATAAGAGCGATTTTCATCCTAACCCATTGAGAGTTTTAAAAAACTTCAACTAATAAACACAAAATTCAGATACAGGAGCTGATTAGATGGGGAAGGAACAGATGATATTCAAACTAATGAATCAAGTCAATTTGACAGAGTTTTAATTATCAAGATGCTTTTTAAACTGTTCAGGGAAGATACATGTCATTTGGCAGGCACGTCAGAAGCTGCAGCTGCAGCAGTTGAGGGAGGTAGAGGGAGAATCAAACCCCACTTGAAAATTCAGGCTTTTGGTAGTGGGGCAAACCCAGATAAGGAGGAGCGAAGGCCACTATGGTGGCAAGGTAAGGACACTTTCACTTCAAGTGGTCCTTTAAAGAACAAGGTGAAAAATGAGCGGCCATTCTTAAAGTGGGCCTATAATGGATGGTCAGGGGAGAGTGTATTATGATTTGGGGGTAATCATGAGTCGGATATCCTTATGGAATAAGAGGATAGTTGCAAAGGCGCGAGGCCCTGAGAGGTGGCTGGCCACATTGGGAACCACAAACAGGAGGACACTACAGTTCCATAAGTGGCCAATCCACTCAGGAGCTCATGGTATATCTGTTCAGAAGAAAGATGGTTGGGCAACCCAGAGAACTGAACCACCAGTTAGTGTCTGCTAGCAACTGAGTGTAAGTGGTTGAGATGGGTGTATTCTTATAGATTAGTACATAGTTGCCGTGGATATGGCTTAGGATTCACTAGAGAAAAAATAATAATTACACTTTTAAAGGTCAGAAGTCAATGCAACTGAAAGGTTGGTACACCGTCTAGTCCATCAAGGATGGCAGCACTTGCGTAGGGGAGGAGACTCCCATACTTGACATAAAGTCCAAATCGTAGGTTGCTCAGGGGGGAGAACTAGGTGGCTTTTTAAGCTCTCCTAGGAGCATATAGGGTGCTGTTCTAGGTCCTGAGGAGATACAAAGCAAAAAATAGGATTAAAAGGGCTAGTGGAGCAAGTCTAGGCGCGCTTCAGTAGAGGTTGAAAAATTTCAGGAGGCGGCGCATCATCATGTGGTGGTAGCAGCTTTCAGATTTGAAAAGAATTAAAACTTAAGTTGGGCGAATAGCAACAATTGTTCCAAACTTAATTTTTAGGCAAATTTTAGACTCAATCAATATAGTTACTGAAGCGAATAAAGATGAAATAACTTAAAGTGTGAGGTGATATTAGTTAAGTGATGTTTGTCAGAAAGAGATTTTTATGCATTCAAAATTAGAATTTATTGCAGGGAAGGCTGATCAGGGGATGGACACTTCCAAAAAGACATAAAGAAAATGGAACGTAGAACAGGGGAGGCACCCCAGAGAAGCAATGCTATCTCCTGTTGCCAGCGGGAACGCCACTACAGGGAGGAGGGGGAACGTGTAAAGGGGCTGAAACCACAATTGAGCACGTGTGTAGGAAGGGGTCTGAGTTGATGAACCAAATCGGGAACCAGTAGGAGACCAACTGATGGTGACGCGGTGGGAGGTATCCAAACATCCACGCTTGAAAGTGGTCTACTAAGTGGGACCAGAACTGGTGGATGGCTTCTGGGAGGGTGGGGGTGAAGCCTGCACTGGAATCCAAGACAAATAGTGTGGATGGTCCACATGGCGATTGCAACCACCAGAGCATGGAGGGAGGGTGGGAGAGGGGAGACCATAGATAAAGAAAACATATTCCTAGATAAACTGAAGGGATGTGTCTGATCCTGGCCAAGCAGACGTTGCACCTTGCGCCATATCGCTTTAGAGGTAGGGCACTTCTCCAGGCGGTGATTCAGCGTTTCATATTGGCCACACACGATTCAAGATGAGTGTAAAGCGTTAGAGCGCTCAGCAGTTTGGTACACCCACCTCTGACATCACCACACATGGGAACGGACATGAGGCAGCAGCAGAGGGTGGTGGTTGTATTTCCAGATTGTCTTCTGGGTTTCAAGGGAATAAGGAATGTTCATATTGTCCAGGTAGTCTACCCTGGAAAGAACATGGGACCTTGTGGGTATTATTCCGTCCAGAATGGGTAGCCCCTGTACCTCCTGTGTGAACCGAGGAGAGGGGCGCCCTCTCTGTGCTGTGTGCCCACAAATACGGATTCTCCACTCAGCACTCCGCATGGAGAGAAGGATTTGTTTGAAGTGGGGTGCAGTACCATGAAGACCAGCGGCCGAAGGGTGGGAAGCCAGATATTTCATCTAGGAGTGAGGGTGTGACGGATTGGCAAGGCCCAGGCGCGGGAGAAGTTGGAGCGGGCCGCGCAGGACCAGTGTTGGGGGGAATCATAGGGATGGTGACGGCCGTGATCCAGGTGCTCAGTATCTTTGCAGCATGGTCCTCAAAGTCGAGCAGGTCCATTCCACCACTATTGCGAGGGCCAAACATGACCTCAGGATGCACTGGCAGTGGGCGGCCTGACAAAAGCCACCCTTGCAGAAGGGCATACAGAGATTTGAAGAAACCTGGGTAGAAGGCGATGGTGTGGGCCTCAAACCAAACTTTGGAGAGGAGCATAGAATTGGCTAGTACAACCCTGCCACTAAGGGAAGTAGGTTGGGCTCTGAGGGAGGCGATGCGCTTCATCATGTTGTCCAGAATATGGCTTTCCATCACTGCTGAGGCATACCCACCCTGCCTCCAACCACACACCCAGATGGCGGACAGGCCCTATGGTAGGGCGTGGCACAAAGGGGAGCACAAGTGGGGCGGTGTGGGGTGGGCAGGGTAAGCAGGCACATGTTTGAGTAGATGGGCCGGGCTGGAAACAGGCCGCTGAGGCCCAGCGGGTTTGATACCAACCAAGGAGGATGATTTCAGTTTCAGAGGCGTTTAGTGCAGCATTACTTACCTGGGAGTAAACCTGGATAAGGGCTTCAAGCACGCGTGCATAATCAATATTAAACACCCCAACCACACAATCATCAGCAGATGCCATCATCTTGACTGGGGATTGGCCTTGCACATGGACCCCAGTGAGGCGAGCATTCATGTTCCGAAGTAGTGGGTCAAGGCTGAAGTTATATAAGAGAGGGCTAAGGGGGTCCCCTTGGCGTAGGCCCCTTTGAGGGTGGATTACTTCCGTGAGGAAGCCAGGGCCACGCACTGCCATTGTCACAGATTCCGTCATCAGCATCACCCAGCTGATGAAGTGGGGGGTAGGCAAAATTGGTGTAGGCAGACCCTGAGGTAATCCTAGTTTACTCTATCATAGGCCTTCTTTTGGTCTAAAAATACAAGTGCCCCAGAGGCCGTGGACTGACATGTGTTAGCCACAGAGTGTAAGTTGTCCCAAATCGACCTTCTGGGTATGAAACCGAATTGTTCTGGGGAGATGGTGGCAGATGCTACAATCCTTAGAAGGTTAGCCATAATTTTAGTTAAGTTTTAGTATCCGTGTTATTTAGAGAAATGGGGCACCAGTTGGCTAGGTCTAGCTTATCCCCTTTCTTAAATAGCGTAATGGTGTAGGCCTCTTGCCCTCCTGGTAGAAGGCGCGCTTCCAGAAGGCTCTGGTTAAGGGAGGCAAGCAACAGTGGGGATAAATATTTGAAGTACTTCTTATAGAACTCATACATAATGCCATCAGGGCCGGGGCATTTCCAATTTGGTACACCATGGACGGCGTACCAGAGTTTGTCCGGAGTAATCAAATTCATTAGCTCTGGGTATTAGGAAATGGTGCAGTTGTGAGCGCTATCAAGAAATTTCGCCATTCTGGTCAGTGGAATTGGTTTGGATCAGTATAACTTGGAGTAGTAATTTTGTATCTCAATTGCTACTTTGGCCAGCTTATCCGCGATGGAATTGTCTGGCTTTTGCACCTGTGTGCAGGCCAAGCTCTGGCGCGGTACAAAGAACTGTCAAAAAAATAAGCGGAGCACATGCCACCCGCTGTAATGTGTATAGTCCTCTGTATTGAACACAAACCCAATGTTTGTGTTGCCTCTCAAGCGCGTTGAGGTGGGCGGCTGCTTCTGCCCACTTACAGCCCAAGCAGGGCTGTAGCCTGTGGCTGGTATGTTGGACTCCAGGTGGGAAAGCTCTTCCAGAGCGTGCGAGATGATGGCTGAGGTAGAGCGTGAGCGGCGGGAGGAGGGGTGGCAAGTGTGGTGGATCGTGTCCACTTTGAAGGCTGACCAGGTGGAAATTGGGTCAGTGCAAAATGATGTGATAAACTCCTGTACCAAAGTCGCAGATTCCACCCATGTGGAAAATCTTGGTGACGCAAGTTTAAGTGGGCAAAGTTTGCACCAGTGTGGAGCCTGAGCCATTGGGTCAGGTAGGTGGAAGGTGATCAAGATCAGCCTGTGATTGGAGAAATTGATTCTTGACATGCGGAAGTGGGAAATCTGGGTATATAATTTCATTGGCGCGAGGATAAGGTCAATGCAGGACATGGTCCTTAACTGGCCGTTGTGGACATGTGGGCGCAACATGTTCTCAAGTAGTGGAGCATGGCGCAGTAGTGCATTAAACAACCCTAGGGTGGCCTTTAGGACACGAAGTTCTATGTGACCCTGGGGTGGGGAGGGTGAGGGAGGCCAGCGGTCAGTGGATGGGTCCAACCAACAGTTCATATCACCGACTACAAAATGGTCAGGGGGTAGTGGAAGGGATTTGACCAATGAGAAAAATTCCTGATGCTCTCATGCACAGGTTAGGGCATAGATGTTGATGATAGCGTGTACCACGTTGGCCCACAAAAATTTGACCACGAGGACTCAGCCATCAAGGAAGAAATCAGATGATAAAAATTTTAAGAAATTGTTTTTTGAACAAGCACCTCGCAGTGCTTGGACCAGAAGGACTGGGATAAGAGGAGCATGGTTTTCCAAGCATCCTCAGAACCGCGTGGACAGTGGGACTCCTGGATGGCCAGGATGTCCGCGGGTAAATTATTTTGTAAAACTCGGTTTCCTAGCCCGGGATGGCGAGGCCTTGAGTCTGGCAATGTTCAATATCCCTAAAGTAAAGGCTCCCCCATCGCACCTTAGGTGCGAGGGGAAGGGCACCTGGCCCTTCAGCCTCCTCTGATCCTCACGGCGCTTCTCAGCGCCTCAGGTGTGTGCAGCAACATAGTCAGAAGAGTGGGTGAGTTTGGCAGTTGGGTTCACGTTGGCTTTAGCCTTTGCTTTTGGTTTCCCCGCTGCAGAACAATTTTTGCGGTGTGCTCAAGTGTGGTGCACCATCAGTTGAAATAAAAACAATTTTCAGGTAGGCTGGAGATCAAATCAGTTTTAATCAAGGCTTGGGCGCAAAGGTCAGGTGAGATCGAGTCACCCATCAGATCCTCATATTGGGTGGCCCAATCAGCTTGGGAAGCCCTATCTGATTGGTTGAGAGATTCCTGAGCTGCTTCCGCTGCAAAGGTCTCAATGTCCTCCTGGCGTTGGGAGTGTGGGATACAGAGGCCGCCTTGTCCGCCTCCTTGGCCGTGGCCCTATGGGCCTGCTTGGCCTTCTTCCGCTCTTGAGGGGATATTGGCTTTACTAGTAAGTAGCAACCTTATGCTCTCCATGGGAAGGTCTCTTTAGTATTGGCGGTTGGTTCATAGTGGGCCTCCCCGTTGTTTATGGCTGCTGAGGGGTGTTCTTGGAATATGATGCCCTCCTTTGTGGGTTAAGCGTGTGCCTTATGGCTGAACACATCACAGTGGGTGCAGATGGGGGCGCTGTCCACGGTGACCCAGAAAGGGTGGGTGGTATGCTCCTCGATATTGATATAAGTGGAATGCGGGATCTGGGTTAGATCCTTCGCTATCTCCTCGTTTGGGGCCAGAACTGCGATGGCTTTGCTGGTGCACAGGTGTGGCATCAGCGTAAAGCGTTGCATCTTGAGGGATTAAATTTCGCTATATAAGGCGAGCCCATCCTTCAGGTGTTGTTCTAGTATGGCATATTTGACTGCAGTGGGCAGAAAGTCAAAGGTGAGAAAATTTGGTTGGATTTTGTCCATCTGGTGCGCTTAGTTTTGACGACCCGCTACCCTTTGTGGAGGTCAATTACAACGTGCACCACAGCAGCTTTGTCCGCTGCCTCCTTACTTTCAAAACTGAGATCCAGCCAACCGCATGACATGAAGTGGGGTGCTATGTACACCGCGTTCAAGAAATGAATGTGTACATCTCCACAAAACTTTTCCCACAGCGCCATTTGTTGAATATCCAGGAACACCTCAACTCCATATTCCACCAATGAAAGTGGTTGAGAGTGTGGCGTATTGATGTACTGGTTGCATCGCGCCTGTCAAGCTAGAATTTCTGGGGAAATGGTAACTGCAAGTTTTTTGTTTTTGTCTAATCCGCCAGATTCTCTGGGGCGTTTGTGAAAGTCGGAAGTTGTGGGGCCACCCCCTTTGCCTTTTACCTTACTTGCCCAACTGCTCCCTTACATGGGCGCAAACTAATCTCCTTGATGAGATTATCAAACTAAAGTCAGTCTTGAATTGAATTTATTGCAAAAGTGATTGCAACGAGAAAGAAAAGTTTTATGCATTCAAAATTTAATACTTTAAGTTTGGTTTCAGATTTAGTTTTTATCTAAGATTGGGCTGTTGACTACCTGAAAACCTTTCAATCCTGTTACCAAATCACTAATTATTAAAAGAGGGCTACATACTCTAAAAAGGACCCCAAGGTGACAGAGGCTAGCTTGTGCATGAATGTCACCACACCTCAACCTAATGGTTCAGGTGGTTTGAGGTTAGGTTCAAACTTGCTGCCAAATTATCCCTTGTCCTAGTTTAGGCCATTACTGATTCGCCGCCATGTAAACGCTTAAGATTTATTAATTAGGTATACAAAGGATGGAAATATCATAGGTGACTTTCCAGAACCTTGACCAGGTAGGATGCAGTTCAAAATTGAGTGATATTTTAAAACAAAATTTTACTTATATTTTCTGACCAAATGAGTAGACTCTCTTTTTCATGGGTTAACATTGTCTGATGACAATTCAATCCTTGGTTGATCAACCATTGTATTATTTAAAAATATAAAACTCTTGGTGAGCTTTTGATCCTGTCAGCCCATAATATGGGGAGAATGCTTTTATCAAGCAATTTTTACCAATTGCCTTACACACAGTTCAATTGAGCTCCAAGAGTGGAGGGGAAGGTTGTTAGAGGATGATGTTTGAGCTTCTGGTTATTAAGGCCTAAGGTGCCTAACAGGAGACCTCCAGGGGAAACTTCAACGCTTTTCAGGACCCCTAGATTTCCGTATTTAACTCCCCCACTTCCTACTAAGAAGGTCACCTATCACATATGAGCTGTTAGTTACACCTGCACTCAGGGGGCTCCCAGGGGCTCTCCTTTAGTGAGGTAGATTTATAAACCCCTTAAGCTATATATTTACTCATTATAACGTCAAAATATCAGGGAAATATAATGCTTTGATAGTTACATTCCAAGTTCTTAATAGAGAATCTTAGATTAAATTGGTATATAATATAATTAAAAACTTTATAAATCATTTAGTTTTTTGGCTCATCAGCGTTATTGGGATTGATTAGGCTTCCATGACTGAACTATAAAATCATTATAAATCATTGTTTATTCAAATATTGGAGCGGCATTTCCATTGCAAACAACTTGGAATTATATATGCCTTGTCACCCAATTCTAATTAAAATAGATGATTCACACCTTTAGTATTTAGTCACTTTAATTTTTTTGGCTTTATTCTTTTTTATCAAATGCTACTTGACCACCTAATAACCCCTCAACCCTGTTGATATGTCCATAATATTACAGAAAGCCGCAAACTCCAAAAAGCCCCAAAAGTGACAGAGATCAGCTAGGCCATGGTTTTCCCATCACCTGACCTGATGGTTTCAGGTGATTAGATGTCAGGTTTGAGCTTGCTTCTGCACCGTACCCCAACCTATTTAGGCTTTACTGAGCCACTACTTTGAAGATGCCTTAGAATTTACTTTCAGGTAACCTTAGGCCAGGCATAAAATGGTGGCTTTTCTACACCTTGACCTGGTGGAATGTAACATGCAACTCAAGTGGATTATACTTAAAACTGGCATTTGCCTATTTGATTATCAAATGCAACTCTTTTTCAACATAGTCACTTTATTAATTGACAATTGGGTCCTTGGGTTGACATAACCGTTACAGATAGTATCATGACTAAATTTTTTTATTTAACCAAGGCAAGCGACCAGGGGACGGGCATTACCAAAAGAAAGAAAGAAAGAAAAAAAGAGAGAGAGAGAGAGAGAGAAAGAAAGAAAGAAAGAAAGAAAGAGAGAAAGAGAGAGAAAGAAAGAAAGAAAGAAAGAAAGAAAGAAAGAAAGAAAGAAAGAAAGAAAGAAAGAAAGAAAGAAAGAAAGAAAGAAAGAAGTTTAGTTTAAAGAACAACATTACACTCAGACAAAAGCTCAAGAGATTTATAAGTGAAATTAAGCTAATGTCCTTTATTTAAGATTTTATAAAAACTTTCTAGTTGAAATGAGAGTTAGGCAAGTAGATAGATTAAAAGAGCCTTGAGTTTAGAATATGAATTTAGTAAGACAAAAAAAGCATAAACAGATATTTGTTTAAAGTAGAAGGAGAGGGTTCTATTTAAATACTGTAGCAATTATCAGTTTAGACATAGAGTTAAACATGTTAGATTGGCTATATGTGGTGTGTTATTAGCCTTAAATAGAATAGTTGATAGATTTATAAGCTTTTCAAGCATCAACAAAAAGCTAAAACTATGCATCCTATGTATATATTTTGAAGGAAATTAAAGTTAAGATATAAACTTATATCTAGAAACATGTATTTTTCACTAACTCTTAGGTTATATATATTGTTATGAAACTTTCTGTAGATAGGTGTGTTGTAACCAGTGTTTGGTCATTGGTGTACAACTACACAGGTCAGTTACTTTTTAATAAAATAAATGGAACTGTAAGAAGACAGTAACCCAAAATAAGAAGCTAAATATTTTATTACATAAGGTTTTATTTTATAAGCTATATTCAGCTAGGGAAAAACCTTCTCAACATTGCAATTTCCCATCATGATAAACTATACTGGAGAATACTGGGCAGTGTGGCACATGTCAAAAAAAAATTTCCGTGCCATATTCCCCTTGTGCTTTGATTTATATCATTTTGAAGCACAAGTGCCCCATGGCTTCTGCCTCCGCCGTTTCTGCCATTCCTCCTTCTGGCGTTGGGCCAGCTACTGCCTCACCCAAATTTTTCAAGTGGTGTGCTTTCCTCCTGCCCCCAACCTTGGCTAATTCTGGCGCTGCTTCCAAATCAGCAGTCAATCAAAATTTAAATTTTTTAAAAAGTTGTCAGAATTATGGAATCCTGAGCTGATGGCTGAGACAAATTTTAGCTGAGCTGCCATGGTCAAATGTTTGTAGCCAATCAGGTTCTGCCACTGCACTGACTCTGGTGGCTGGCCCAGCATTAGTTGAGCTGAATCCATTTGAGTACCTCAAATGGATTGATGATAGCAACGGACATAAATTGTCAATCAAGATTTTGCTTTGGAGGAACTTTTTGTAAATCCTCCCATTTGTGTCCCCACCATTTTTGATCTAAAAACGGTTTTCCTAATTATAAAAAATATATACAAAATTGTGGTAGAAGCAGCAGCTGCTCCGGCCAACACCTCCTCCACCAACATCTCCATGGGGTGATGGAACCCCTTGTTGAGGGTATTCCCATCCCAAATTTCCCCATGATTTTGATGAGGATGCAAAATATAAAATTAAGGGACTTGCTTTTGGAGCGAGCCAAACTTGAATTGATACTGCAAAAACTTCTCTGTTTGACCCCAATTATCCCAAACCTGCCAGTGCATCAAGTCTTTCACTTGTGTTCCTGCTCTCATCTTTTGCTGAGCATCAACTTGCTCAATACGTTGAGTTGATGGACACCGCCGCCCTCATTAACAAAGAAAACCCACAATTATACCTCTTTATGCCATATATTGCTGATGCTCCAACCCCTATGTTGTCTGCCATGATCCACCAGCTAGAGCGGGCGCCGGACAAAAGTTTCCCCAAAGCTTCCTTACATTCTGATATGGCTTCCTAGGCTGTTAGCTGAGGTGCCATTTTAGGAAGTTTTTATTTCTAATTTTCCTTTGTTTGTCTCATTTGCAAATAAAGATGCATGGCAGCTCCCCTTTTGGTTGGGCAACACTAGTTCTAAAAAAAGATTACTGTTATTGCATAAATATTCTGGAACTTGGTGAAAATCATTGGTTCAGAATTATGGGAGGAAAAAAACCTTTATAGATTGTTTTATTCCAGAATGGGGACAGAGGAGAAAACATAATAAAAAAGGATTCAACTTTAAGTCATAAGCCTAATAAATTGATAATAAGTGAGTGGAGAGATTTTGCTGGCAGGGTGGTATGAAAAAAACTTTTAGCTATTTTCAATGTGTCCCAGAGCAAAACAATAGTGGTCTAATCCTACTAATTAGTAGCTACATATAAAAAGTGGCCTGGAGGCAAGGTAATCCACTATAACTTGATCTGGTAGATTGACATTGGATCAAGTAAAGCCATCATAAACTAATTCTACAGATTGACATTGGCAATAAGGACTTAGGAAAATGAACGCTTTGTCTAAAAATAGAGATAAGATAAAAGATATATTGATTGGTTGGTCAGACCAAATCACAACAAGGTGTGTCAAGTTAGGTAATATAAAGGATGACAAGATAACCTAATATATAAGGTTAGGATTATACCATTATACCAACTATTTAATTATTTAAATAAATAATTTATTTAAGGCCTTTTTGACCTTAACAAAATTTAAAATTGTTCTGTGATAATTTCTAGTGTTAGCAACACCAAATTTCCAAGAGCAAGTTAGTAATGAGCAACGCTTTTGCTACAGTAGACTCTTCCAAATCTTCTTTTTGAAGGCAGCTTGTACCAGCGTATTATCAAGCCCAATAATAATCAACATAAAATATTAGCTTGCTCTTGGCGCTCCCATAACTAGTCCTTCCTATAAGGTAGCTCCTCTTCCGTCCAAAAGAAATAAGCAAACACTAAAATTCTGTGTAATGACAACTTTTATTAGTGAGAAAATGGGTTTTATGAACCCAAACAAAACTAATCAGGAATATAAATTTTAAATTTATTGCGAGGAAGGCCGACCATGGGACGGAAACTTCCAAATTTGACCCAAAAGAAACAAAACTTAGTAACAGGGAAGGCACCCCAGAGAAGCGATGCTATCTCTTGTTGCCAGCGGGAACGCCACTATGGGGAGGGGGAGGGAACGTGTGAAGGGGCCATAGCCACAATTGAACACGTGTGGAGGAAAGGGTCTGATTTGATGAACCAAACTGGGAACCAGGAGGAGACCAGCTGTTGGCGATGCGGTGGGAGGTATCCAAACATCCATGCCTGAAAGTGGTCCACCAAATGAGACTGGAATCTGTGGACAGCTTCTGGGAGGGTGGGTAGGCCTGCGATGGCATCCAAGACAATCATGTGGATAGCCCACATGGCGATTGCAACCACCAGAGCATGGAGGGAGGGTGGAAGGGTGGAGGCTATTGATAAAGCAAACATATCTCTTGACAGACTGAAGGGATGTGTTTGATCCTGGCCAAGCAGACGCTGAACTTCGCGCCATATCACTTTAGATTTAGGACACTTCTCCATGCGGTGGAACAGCGTTCCATACTGGCCACACATGACTCAGGATGAGTGTAAAGTGTTAGAGCGCTCAGCCATATGGTACACCCACCTCAGGCAGCGCCACACATGGGAACGGATTTGAGGCTGCAACAGAGGATGGTGTGCGTATTTCCAAATAGTCTTCTGAGTCTCAATGGAGTAAGGTATGTCCATCATGTCCAGGTAGTCCACCCTGGATAGGACATGGGGCCATGTGGGGATCACGCCATCTTGAATGGGTAACCCCTGTACCTCTTTTGTGTGAACTGAGGAGAGGGGCGGCCTCTCTGGGCTGTGTGTCCACTAATACAAAGTAACACTCAGCGCTCCGCATGGAGAGTAGTATTCGTTTGTAGTGGGTTTTAGTACCGTGAGGACCTGTGGCCGATGGGTGGGAAGCCAGGTATTTCATCAAGGAGTTGGGGTTCAATGGATTGTTAAGGCCCAAGGCGCGGGAGAAGTTGGAGTGGGCCGCGCGGGACCAGTGTTGGGAGGGGAGCATAGGGGCGGTGACGGCTGCAATCCAGGTGCCCAGGATCTTAGCAGCATGGGCTTTGAAGTCAAGCAGGCCCATGCCACCATGTTGATGAGGGCCAAACATGACCTCTAGCCATACTGGTGGTGGGCGGCCTGACCAAAGCCATCCTTGCAGAAGGGCATACAAGTTTTGAAAAAGCCTGGGGAGAAGGGGATGGCGTGGGCTCCAAACCAGACTTTGGAGAGGAGCATAGAGCTGGCTAAAACAACCCTGCCAGTAAGGGAAGTAGGGTGGGCTCTAAGGGAGGCGATGCGCTTTATCACGTTGTCTAGAATATGACTTTCCATTACTGCTGATGCGTACCCACCTGCCTCCACCCACACACCCAGATGGCGGACAGGCCCTATGGTAGGGCGTGGCACGAAGGGGAGCACTAGTGGGGCAGTGTGGGGTGAGCAGGGAGGGCGATCACATGTGCGAGCAGATGGGCTGGGCTGGGCACTGGTCGCTGGGGCCCAGCAGGTTTGATACAGACCAAGGAGGATGATTTCAGTTTTGGAAGCATTCAGTGCAGCATTACTTACCCAGGAATACTCCTGGATGAGAGCTTCAAACGCGCGTGTGTCTTTATTAGACGCCCCAACCACACAGTCATCTGCAAATGCCATCATCTTGACTGGGGCTTGGCCTGGTACATGGACCCCAGTGAGGTGGGCATTCACGTTTCGAAATAGTGAGTCAAGGCTGAAGTTGTATAAGAGTGGACAAGGGGGTCCCCTTGTCATAATCCCCTTTGAGGGCGGACTACTTCTGTTAGGAATCCAGGGCCATGCACTGCCATTGTTGCCGATTCCGTGAGCAGCATTACCCAGTTGATGAAGCGAGGGGGTAAGCGGAATTGATGGAGGCAGGCCCTGAGGTATTCCCAGTTTACTCTATCATAGGCCTTCTGTTGGTCCAAGAATACAAGAGCCCCAGAGGTTGTGGACTAGCATGCGTTAGCCACAGAGTGCACGTTGTCCCAAATCGACCTTCTGGGTATGAAACTGAATTGTTCTGGGAAGATGGTGGCAGATGCTACAATCCCTAATTAGTTAGCCATGTTTTTGTTAAATTTTTGTATTCATGTTAGTTAAAGAAATGGGGCGCCAGTTGGCTAAGTCTAGCTTGTCCCCTTTCTTGAAGAGTGTGACAGTGAAGGCATCTTGTCCTCCTGGTAGGAGGCGCGTTTCCAGAAGGCTCTGGTTAATGGAGGCAAGCAGCAGTGGGGATATATATTTGAAGTACTTTTTGTAGAATTCATATGGAATTCCATCTGAGCCTGGGCATTTCCAATTTGGTGCACTACGGATGGCTGTCCAGAGTTCATTCAGAGTAATCAGATTCATTATTTCTGGGTATCAGGAAATGGTGCAGATGTGGGTATAGTTCAAAAATTTTGTCACTTCAGCTGGCTGAATTGGATCAGATCGGTATAACTCAGAGTAATACTTTTGTATTTTGGTTGTCACTTTGGCTGGCATGTCCACATTGGAATCATTCAATCTCCGCACCTGTGTGCAGGCCATGCTCTAGCATGGTGTGAAGAATTTTTTAAAAAAATATGTGGTGCACTTGTCGCCCTCTGTAATGCATTTGGCCCTGTACTGAACACAAAACCTGATGTCTGTGTTGCCTTTTGAGCGTGTTGAGGTGGGCAGCTGCCTCCGCCCACTTCTGGCCCCATGCTGGTCTGTAGCCTGTGGCTGAGATGTTGGACTCCAGGTGTGCCAACTCTGCCAGAGCGCGCGAAATGACGGCTGATGTGGCTCATGAGCGTCAGGAGAGGTGGCGAGAGTGGTGGATGGTATTCTTTTTGAAGGCGACTATGTGGAAATTGGGTCCGTGCAAAATGGTGTAACAAACTCTTTTGCCAAAGTTGCTGATTCCACCCAAGTGGAAAATCCTGGCAACGCGAGCTCTGGGGAGCGGATTTTGCACAAATGTAGGGCCTTTGCAACTGTGACGGGTAAGTGGTATGTTATTGAGACCAGTCGGTGGTTGGAGAATTCCATTTTCGTTGTTTTGAAGTGGGAGATGTGGGGTTGGAATTTCGCTGGCACTAGAATAAGGT
The DNA here is from genome assembly GCA_022478985.1 of Massospora cicadina. NCBI lineage: Eukaryota > Fungi > Entomophthoromycota > Entomophthoromycetes > Entomophthorales > Entomophthoraceae > Massospora > Massospora cicadina. The sequence continues at coordinate 17,319 of JAKSZP010012041.1, forward strand.
CAATGTGGGTCATGGACCTTAATTGGCCATTGTGGACGTGGGGGCACATTATGTTTTTGAGCAGCGGGGCTTGCCGCAGCAGCACATCTATTAACCCAAGGGTGGCCTTTAGAACGCGAAGTTCTACGTGACCCTGGGGGGCTTGGGAGGAGGAAGGCCAACGGTCCGTGGGTGTATTTAGCCAACAGTTCATGTCACTGACTACAAAAGGGTCAGGGGTAGCAGAAGGAAATTTGACCAATGTGAAAAATTCCTGATGCTCTTGTGCACAGATCAGGGCATAAATGTTGACAATAGCGTGTGCCACGTTGGCCCACAAAAATTTGACCATGAGGACTCAGCCATTAGTAAAGGATCAGATGATAAAAGTTTGAAGAAATTGTTTTTTTGAACAAGCACCCCACAGTGCTTGGACCAGAAGGACTGGGATAGGAGGACCATGGTTTTCCAATCATCCTCAGAACCGCGTGGACAGTGGGACTCCTGGATGGCCAGGATGTCCGCGGGTAAATTATTTTGTAAAAAACTCAGTTTCCTAGCCTGGGATGGCGAGGCCTTGAGTCTGGCAATGTTCAATATCCCTAAAGTAAAGGCTCCCCCATTGCACCTTAGGTGTGAGGGGGTGGGCACCCGGGCCCACTAGCCTCCTCTAGATCCCCATGGGCCTTCATGGCAGCATGGGTGTTTGCAGCAATGCTTCAGTGGTTTTGTTAATTTTAGCAGAAAGGTTCATGTTGGCTTTTGCCTTCGCTTTTTGTTTCCCTGACATTAAGCGAATTTTTTGCAGTGTGGATGAGTTTGGTGCACCAACGTTTGGGTCAAAAAAATTCTCAGGTAGGTTGGAAACCAAGTCAGTTTCAACTGGAGCTTGGTTGCAAAGGTCAGGTGAGATCGAGTCACCCATTGGATCCTCAGATTGGTTGGCCCAATTGGCATGGGCTTCCCAGTCTGATTGGTTGATGGATTCCCAAATTGCAACCGCCGTGAAGGTTTTTATGTCCTCCTGGCGTTGGGAGTGTGGGATAGCGGAGGTAACTTTGGCCGCTTCCTTGGCTGTGGCCCTGCAGGCATGTTTGGCCTTCTTCCACTCTTGAGGGGAGATAGGTTTTACTGGTAGGTAGCAGCCTTGTGCTCCCCATGGGAAAGCCTCTTTGGTGCTTGTGGTTGGTTCATAGTGCGCCTCTCCGCTGGCCATGGCTGCCAAGTAGTGCTCTTGGAATGTGATGCCCTCCTTGGGGGGCATGCGTGTGCCTTATGGCTGAATGCATCACAGTGGGTGCAGATGGGAGGTGCGCTGTCCACGGTTACCCGGAAAGGGTGGGTGGTATGCCCTTCAATATTAATATATGTGGAGTGCGGGATCTGGGTTAGGTCCTTTGCAATCTCCTCAGTTGGGGTCAGAACTGTGATGGCTTTGCCGGTGCACAGGTGTGGCATCAGCGTAAGTTGCATCTTGAAAGATTGTATTTTACCATATATGGTGAGACCATCTTTCAAGTGCTGCTCCAAAATGGCATGTTTTACCATAGTAGGCAAAAAGTCAAATGTGAGAAAATTTGGTTGGATTTTGTCCATCTGGTGCGTTTGGTTTCAACAATCCATTGCCCTTTGGGGAAGTCAATCACTACATGCACCACAGCAGCTTCATCTGCTGCCTCCTTGTTTTAAAAACTAAGGCCCAGCCAACCATGTGACATGGAGTGAGGTGTGACGTACACCGCAGTCAGGAAAAAAGTGTGCACATCCCACACAAAAGTTTCTCATAAAGCTGTTTGTTGGATGTCCAGAAACACATGGACTCTGTATTCCACTGATGAGAGTGGTTGGGAGTGCGGCGTGTTGATGTACTGGTTGCATCACGCTTGCCAAGCGAGGATTTCCAGGGGAAATAGTGACCGCTGGTTTTTTATTTTTTTCTATTCCGCCAGTTTTTCTGGGGCGTTTTTGAACGTTTGAGGCCGCAGGCCTACCACCTGCTCCTCTTACCTTACTTGCCCAAATGCTCCCTGACATGGGCGCAGACTAATCTCCTCTGTGAGATTATCAAACTAGAATCAGACTTGAATTGAATAAGTTGCAAAAGTGAATGCAACGAGAAAGAAAAGTTTTTCATAATCAGGAATATAAAAAATAGTTGTGAATTAATTCAATTTTTAGGAGTGGTAAGTATAAGGTCTTAATTTTAAGTTAATACTTTTATTTTGTTCAACTCTCATGCGTCAGTTTTTGGTAAATGATCGCCTTTTGACCTAAATTGGCAACATTAATGTTTCTGATAAATTCAAACCATCAGGTTGTCCTTCTTGTACATTAGACTATCATCTCATGGTATCTATTAAGGTGTTCTTCAATGTACCGTGGTAATCTGATTGTAAGCCTTTTATCAGGATTGGTGGTCATTGTCAGACAATTGCAGGTCCAATTTTGTGAGAAGGGTGTTTTGAGGGTTAGTAAGGCGAATATCCCACAAAAACCCTGGTAAATTCTCAGTAAAATCCCTCAAATTGGGATAATACTATTACTCACTCTCCTCAGCCTAAAATTATTGATCGTTGGTAGTCAGATTGTGCCAACCCTGTGGCGAAATTTAGGAAGTCATTATGAGGTCCTGCCATCAAATTGACTAAATTTATATTAAAATTGTTGCCCCGCGAGTTCATCTTGCCTGCTATTGACCCTCCATTGGCCATTCTGTTAGAAGTCCACTCTGTTAGAATGAGGCGAAGTTTGAGAGCTTTGATAGACTGAGACTTAATCTTCCTTAATTTGGTTACCTAGCGCAATCAGAATTTTACGCCTTACTCATTTTGAGCCTCAATATAATTAAATACTAATCATTGAGACATTTAGAGTTCTTTTCTTGACCCCCAGATCCAAATTAATAACCCTCCTGTAAAAATCAACCCTTTATTGAAATTAAAGTATTATTATATCAAATACCAGTAGTATAAAAAGTCCCCTAAAAATTTTTTAAATCAGCAGTTAGAGGAAACCTCCTGCAAACATTGTTGAAATTCAGGGTGCAATCCACCAGCGAGCATCCAAATACCCTAAATTTCAACAAGTAGTGCTCATTACAGGGGGACCTGTACACCACAAGAATAGACTAAAATGGAGGGTGTTCAAGTGAGTAACCCTCCTCCTCTCCATATAAAAAATGAAACCAGGATAGTTGCTCTTGAACTGCAACTAGCCAGTGCACTGTCCCGTCTTAAAAAACTTGAACAGCGCCCCCTTCAACTCCAACTGAAGCCACCCCTGCTATCCCTTTTAAACAACCCTTTAAAGATAAATCCACATCTAGTTTGGTTTTGTATTATTTCCCTTCATCTATGAGTTGTTCATGGAGGGAATGACTGACCATCATACTTTCAAGTATATCCTTCCTTGTTTAAGCCAGATGACCAAGAGATAGTGGTTCCATACATGAATACCCTTCATAACTAAGAAGAGGTTAAAGAAATGCTTATGAATGAGTTCAGCTCTCCGCAGAGTTTAAAGAAAAAAACAGGCATTTATGCTCCTTAGGATGAAAGAGGTCGAATCATTTGCTTCGTTTGTTGATTAGTTCTATAGTGAAGCTCAGCCCCTGCTACTCACATAAAAGATACCTCTTGATGACGCCATTTCTGTCATTCTGAGCTAGTTGACTTCTCACCCTACCCTAGCAAGGCATATTATCTCAATTGAAATGCATTTCCGGCGCATACAGGATGTAAAGGAGGCTTTATTGAAGGTTGCAGATCTTTATGAAGTTGAGACCTCCCAAGTTGTTGGGTTTAAACCACAAGCCTTAACCATTGAGGAGCTACCTACTGTAGCCTGTCAGAAGGAGATTACGCCAACTCCTCTGGCCTCTCTTGTTCTCATTACCACCCCAAAGCATGTGGCAGTGAGGTGACTTAAAATAGACTCCCCTCCATCACATGAGGCTAACAAAATGCTCCATTAGTGTTAGAGTCAGGTTCCCCACATCAGTTGCACCTCCAGTCCATCCTGTGAAGTCAAATGAGATCTTACCGCAGGCCAAGTTCGCCCCTAAAGGGCTCATCACCATGACTCCATCCTCACATCCTTCCAAGCTGCAGTCCATAACCGCTATGGCCTTTTCTCTGGCTGCGCGCATACTATACCTTTCTCACCCATAGCAGACAAAAGTCGCTGAAGCTCTGCCAATTTTGATAATAGTCAAAAGGGTAGGTGAGCCCCAAAAAACAATATCTGTGACCCAAAGAGGCCTGTCTACTACTCCCTTTTTATTGGACCTCTGAGGTGCATAGAGAACCCCTCTGATAAAAAATCTGAAGGGGGTTACAAATATGTTGGCCATTATGTATTAGGATCCCCAAGTAAAGTGGAAATACCAAACTGGTTGAGCCCTGTAAGAGTTGAAATGGCCACAATGTCCCATAGAACCTATCTCTGTCAAGTTCTGGGTTGTTTTGAGGTTATTGATGTTGCCAGTGATGCTGACCATGTCATTGCTATGCTAAATTAATCTATTCAGCAGGTCCACGCGCTACAATCAATTAAAGAAATATCCTGACACTGCTCATAAACTTGCGTACACTTTCCGTATTAAGGAAGATCTAGATCTCTCCCCTAACCTTGGGGGACATTAACCAAGGTGGAGGTCGTCATCAATGGGGTACGAGTCCTAGCTATAATTGATACTGGCTCTCCAATGAACGTTGTTTCTTCAAAACTAATTAAGAAGATCAAGGTGGCCCCTGACTTGGAATATACCCAAGAGTTTGGGACTGCCGGTCTCAACAACACTTGCACCATTGAGGTGTACTCCTCTCTCCCCATCAAATTTATAAGCTTATCCTATCAGCTACAGTGGTGGCTTAAGCTTGTACCACATATGACCTACTCATTGGGACTCATTTTATGCTTGCGTACAATTAGGATTATTAACCCAAAGCAGGACTATCTGATCCTGCTTAATTACGAAGTTTCCTTGGTTCTAACTAACAATGAGTTCAATAAAAATTAATACACTTGATTAGTTGGGTATCCTTCCTCCGCCTTGCCTTTGCATTATACTACTTTGGGGCGGAACATAAAGAAATTACCAGAATCCATGGACGCGCTAGAGGGCATCCCCTTTTATGCGGCAGAGGAATAGTAGTTAAAGTGAGTGGACAGAAGGTGATTGACACCAAGATTATCTTGTAGATCCCCCACTACTGAAAATTGCACATTACAAGCATTGAGGGGATAAGCACTTTTAGAGCCTCAAGTGTAACCAGGTGTATTAGACCCAGCCTACCAATGACCCATCAATATTCTGCTGGGAAAGCCTACCAAGGAGGACATGGTCATAAAGAAGCATCAGGAGATTGGTAAAGGCCTACTGATCTCAATTGAGGACATCCACCAAGTCCATTGTATTGGGTCTATGTTAGACATGGGCTTACCTGCAGATCAATTGGTCTTTCTTGCCTTGCGTTCAAATTTCTGATTATGCTTACCCCCACTGAGCTCAAAAAAAGTCCACGCTTTACTGGAATTATACAGCGACATTTTCTCTAAATCTGATACTAACTATGAACACATAATGGATTGGAGCCATACCATTAATGTTGGTGATGCCCATCCTATCCATTCCAAGTCCTATTGTAAATTAAAAGTTGAGGAGCTCCAGATGAGGATGTAACTTAAAAAGCTACTAGATGCGAAGCTGCTGATGCCTGCTCAAAGCCCTTTGTCATCTCTTCTCTTGCTTAAAAAATAAGAATGGATGTTGTTGAGACTAAGGGAGGTCTAAAGGCAGGTCCTTCGAAGCTTACTGAGGTGGAAATGCAAGAGTAGGACTTAACCTCAACAACAGGTTCAGAGGTCCTAATAGTTAATAATTAGGGACTTAACCTAGGCAGGTTCAGAGGTCCCAAAAGGTAATAGATAGGGACTTAACCACACTGGTTCAGAGGTCCCAAAAACAGGAGTGAACTTTACAGAGAGGCTAATTAAAGGTAGAAGTGTAAAATTTATATTATTGAGTAAATCATTTGCACCTTAAATAGTGCTAGTAAAATAAGGGATAAAATAAGGGATATAAGGAATGATCAACGTAAGCCCTTTTGGAACTGGGAATAGATTAGAAAATATTATCCTAAATCTTTTAGAGGTTAAGGAGAAGTAGGTAACAGATAAGGTACTCATAAGATAAGGTGAAGTTTGAGATAAGATAACATTGAAATAAGGGATTTGTTCCCTCCAGGGTAGAATATTAGTTGTTATAGAGTTTATCAGCCAGGATTATCAATTAGTGGAGCAGTTTGATAATTTACCCCAAGTTCATCCAATATTAATTGAATTTAGACGATGCTAAGTAAATCAAAATTAATAATTATTTTGGGCTTTAGACCCAACAAAGCATTGATTGGTAGATTAATAATAGTAAATATATGTTGATATTGCCCAAAAATAAGTAACAAGTTTGAAGCCCCAAGTTGAGGCTTCATTTAAACTGTTGAGAATCCCAACAGATGTCATCAGTTAATTGTGGACTACAACAAACTGAAAAGTCTCACCAAAAAGGGTAGTTACCCTATCCCTGAATTGTTGACGCACTGGCTCAACTTTCCAGATCCAAGATTTTCTCCGCCATGGACCTAGCTAGTGGGTACTGATGGATGGACCTTTCTCCACAAGACCAGGTAAAAAGTGCGCTTATCTGTAGTGAAGGCCTATTTCAACCCATTCGGCTACCTCAGGGGTTGTGCAATGCGCCTGCCACCTTCCAGCGGGCCATGGATCTCATTCTGCAGGATCTTAAGTTGAGTTATGTGATTGTCTATCTTGACTACATCACCGTTTTCTCTAAAACCTTCACGAGCATCTCACGCATTTGGAGGAAGTTTTTCAACTCTTGTGGGCATCCAACATAAAGCTGAAGTCCTCTAAATGTAAGTTTTTTCCAGATTAAATTGGATTTCCTGAGCCACGCCATTTTTCCAGATGGGACTCATCCTCTTCACGATAGGGTTGAAGCTATAGCTAAGTTGCCTGCGCCAAAAACCATATGCTATATCTAGGTTTTCCTGGGCATGATGGGGTACTACCATCAATTCATCCCCAGGTTCGCCCAGCTTAGTGAACCCCTTGTACTTCTCTTGGCTAAGAAGACTCCGTTCCATTGAGGTGCTAAACAAAATGCCGCGTTTGAGACCCTGAAGAAGTTGCTGCAACAAAGGTCTATCCTCCGTTACTCTGACTATGACAAGCCCTTCATGTTGTTCACAGACGCCACTAATTACGCTGTAGGAGCTATCTTGGTTCAATTGGATGAAAGTGGGTCGATCATCCCGTGTCCTACTTCAGTAAGATGCTCTCAAAAGCTGAACGCAATTACAGTGTCACTGAAAAGGAGTGCCTGGCCATCTTACTTTCTGTCAAATACTACCGCTCTTTTTATTATGGGACTTCATTTAAAGTAATCTACTGACCACGCCTCTTTAAAGTGGTTACAGAATATGAAAGATCCCACTGGATGTTTAGCTTTCTGGACTCTTAAGCTCCAGCATTACAATATGGTAATTGAGCATTGGTCTGGAACCTGACACATGAATGTTGATGGTTTGACTTGGCTGCCTATTATTCACCTGGACAATAGCAAAGCAGATAGGTTGCATGACCTCTTTATGACTCCTTACTAGTGTGCTGATGAAGATGAACCAGTACAAAATATGCTAGACCAGCACTCCCACAACAACAAGGTGGAAAGCGAATAGTTGTATAAGAAAGTAGTTTGAAATGGTTTCCCTGTCTCTGACCTTCCAAGCAAGTCCCCGTGATCATGGAGAACCATTCTGTTCTGGTGCACAGTGGAGTGCGTAAAACTTATAAGTGGTGGAGGATAGGTACTACTGGGAGGAAATCATGGAGTTTATCATAAAAGTGCTTGACGCCTGTCTAATCTGTAAGAAGCAATTCAGCTACAAACCCAGCTATTAATACCAACCCACCACGCGCAACAACTGTTTCATACAATAAGTTTAGACGTGGTAGGTTTGCTACCCCAGACTACCAGCGAAAATCACTATATCCTGGTAATCATTGGTCACTTCACCAAATGGGTTGAAACGGTTGCTCTTCCTGCCCAGATTAAGAAAGCCACTGCAACCTTCCCCCAACAAAATATTTTCACCTGGCATGGTTGACCCCAGGTCCTACTTTGTGACAATGGGAAGAATTTCATCTCACAGGTGGTGAAGCTTTTAGTTTATTTATTTGAGGCAAGCCAACCAGGGGACAGACATTACCAAAATAGAGAAATAAAGTATCAACATGAAACCTGAGCAGGGTCAACTTTGTCATAGAAAGATTTTTTTCACCTTTAGATTGGGACTCGGATTTTTCTGGTTATGTCATGTGTAAGGTTTTCGTGTTATTATACCTACTAACCACCAATAGCTTCCTTTGGCTGGCACCCTGATCAATGTGCAAAGGGCGGTAATTGAACCCGCAACCTTCAGGTTGGTAGCCATACGCCCTACTGACTCACCTTCCACCCCTGGTGAAGCTTTTAGTTACTTCCATGGAGACGCAGCAACTCTTCTCAGCCCCTCCAAACCTTCCACAAATGGTACTGTGGAAAGAGCGAATGGAACCCTAGTTACCATAATACAAAATATGGTCAGCTCAGATCCCCTTCAATGAGATCAATTCTTACCTAGTGCCCTCATGGCCTACCATATCAGCTACAATCAAATCCTTAAAACGTCTCCTTTTCGCATATTATATGGTTGGGATCAAGGAGTACTAGCCCTGCTAGCCAAAGACGTCTTCTCTGGTAGGACAGATGATCTTAAAAAATCTCTGAAAATATTAGCACAACACATCATCCAGCTGAAGTCTGATGCCATGACTATTCTAGCTAAAAAAGCCAGTAAAGAAGGTGTAGCCGCAAATGAGTATAGGAAGCCACTCCCTTCCTTTCAAGTGTCAGAATTGTATTGTATTACCACAATTGTATCACTCCCATAAGGAAGAAGATTGTGTCCATTTGGGAAGGCCCTTTCTTAGTCATTTATAAGAGTGGGGATGAGTACTTTATTCTATCCCTGCTACTGGAGTTACTGTCAACCAAGTCCTTGGCCAGTTCTTGCGCCTTTATTCCCCCCTAACACACTTGAAGGGGGTTATGTTAGACAATTGCAGGTCCAATTTTGTGAGAAGAGTGTTTTGAGGTTAAGTAAGGCGTATAACTCACAAAAAAATCTGGTTGATTCTTAATGGAATCCCTTGAATCAGGATAACACTATTACTCACTCTCCTCAGCCTAAACTTATTGATCGTTGGTAGTCAGGTTGTGCCAACCCTGAGGCGAAATATAGGAAGTTATTCTGAGGTCCTGCCATCAAATGACTAAAATATAAAATTGTTGCCCCGCGAGTTCATCTTACCTGATATTGACCCTCCATTGGCCATCCTGTCAAAGTGAGGCGAAGTTTGAGAGCTTTGATATTCTGAGACTTAATATCCCTAATTTGGTATTCCTAGCATAATCCAAATTTTACGCCTCACTTGCTTTAAACCTCAATATGTTTAAATACTAATCATTGAGACATTAAGAGTTCTTTTCTTGACCCTTAAATCACTATTAGAAACCACCTGTAAAAATCAACCCCTTATTGAAACTAAAGTATTGTTATTTTAAGTATTGGTAGTATATAAAGTCACCTTAAAATATTTATTCCAGCTGTAGAGAGTGAAACTCCTGAGAACATTGTTAAAATTCAGGGGTGCAAAGCACCATTGAGCATCCAAATACCCTGACCTAACAGTCATGTTGTTATTTTGATTGAATCATGAACAATGACCATGTGATACCCTTTTTCCTAAAATATGGTGCCTTCCAATCTAGCATCATAAAAATTTGCAATATGGTCTGTTGTAAAAACTTATATATTCAATATATAGTCTTGTAATTCAATCTATTGTCATACTTTTTTAAGCTATTATGTCATTAATTGGATCATTCATGTCGTTCTTCACATCAATTCTTGCATACAATAACCCAGACCTTTGTATCTGTGGCTTTGTAGGTCCAAGGGTACTTCCCAAAGCCTTGTTATATGGTGTCCTTGATTCCTTCACTAGGCAATAAATTATTGCTAAAACTAGAGGCTGCATCTGTGACACGCTTACTTAAAATATCTATAATATTGCTGCCACTCAATTCTGTTATAAAACTACTAGTTTGTTATTCATTCTTTTTGATGGTAAATAATTTAAATTGATACTAATAAATCTTTAACAAATTACACATTGTTTTTGTAACGTTTGATCATAAATAATCAGTATGGTTTAAAAATTACATTATAAAAATTATATGATTACTGCTTTATTATAATCAAATTAGGCTGACCTTGGGATGATACTGCACCTACTTGATGAGGAAAATGGGAAATCAAAAATAAGGGAAAAGGAGGATAAACCCTGATAAACCGCCACATGCGGCGTTTTGATAGGCCAGGAACTCCAATGCCTGCTGTTCTTTTTGCTCTCTTTGCTTGGGGCGTTTATGTGAAATGCCAGCACAGTCATAAATTATACCCTAACCAAGTTCATCTACAACAGCCATTATTGCTTAAGAGCTATATTATTGATTTATAACTAATTGAGATAATACCAAACTTTTTTGTTCTCATTTCATTTATACTGAAAAGTTAAGATACCTTAATGTAAAGTACTATTCTGCAGAAAAGTCACATAGTGCTAAAAATAGTATGCTTTTGTTAGTAGAATAACACTTAAGTAACATAAATTTAGAGGAGAAGTTTATAAAGATTTATAATCCCTATATGAAATCTAGCTTTTCTGTAGCTCTAATTGTATGGTGCCTCTAATATTACAAAAAACGTTTTACTACCTCTTATAGTATAATTAAACTTAAAAACTTTTAGAGAAAGTTAGATACCTGATATAACATCTATTTAAGTTTATAAAAGACCTATCAGGCTTGTTATAGTCTGATACTAAGTAATAGCCTACATTTTCATCTTGATAATGCATCTTTTTTGAGTGTGTACTAGTTATATATTGGTTTATCATACTATTCTGAGAGTATAAAGATTATGACTTAGCCAAAATTGATTTTTTAACAACGTAGGAATTCTCATCTTTAAATATACTAACATCTTTGTTTCTAGTACTTTATAATATGTAAAATTACAATTGGTAAGACTTTTTTATGTATATAATAATATTTCTAACAGTAGGAAACAGAATGTCGTGTTTAGTGAATCAGCTTTAAAAAAGCTTATTTTTTCATTGATCAATTAATTTTTATAATAGCACTTGATTAATATGAATTCTTAATAAGACCCATCTTTTAACATACCATCATGGCAGCACGCCTAGTAATCCTAGGTATTTTATCCCAGTTTTTATGTCCTATACTTGAAGCTTTGTTTCAAATGAATCTCACTCACTTGCCCCCACTCTTTATCATCTATTTTGCATCTCAATATGAAGGTACCTATATATTAAGATTTTGGCTATTATAGCCTTATATTGGGATTTCTCTTTGTCTTATTAGATAATAAAGCGTTTTATACTAATAACCTCCTGGGAACTTTATTACAGCTGTCTTGTAGACCAATTGAAATGCTTCTAGTCATATACTCCTCAATTATCTTCAAAACTTTCAGAAATCATATGGACTTTGGTGCCCTTACCACACCTTGGCCTTCTTTGGCTGGAATAGGCACACTTTCCCCAAGATGATATTATATAGTCACAACTGAAAATTAAAAAAAGGGTCAATGGAAAACTCATTAAGTTGTTTGTATGTAGTAGTCAAGAGGTTTAAGCTTTTATATAAGTCAAACCAATTTATGGTCAACAACTTAGCTTGGTGAGCTGTAATCTAAGTTTATCCTCCAAATAGGTGTGGTGGTGTCCTTAATAGCTGTACTTTTCATCCTTAATTTAGTTTTTTTGGATTTACATTCAGGGCAGGAGTGCCATTAGTCATCATTTGGATAGCTTTCAGTTGAGGCGCCTTGCGCCCATCAGGGAATCTCTAGGGGAAGTTACTGACTTTTTAAAATATGGATATTATAAGCGGCACACATCAGTATCTCCTAAAAGTTATTCTAGCAACTCAACGCTACCTTTTTTACCATGCTGCCAAAGGCCACCACTGTGACTCCCACTTTGGTGGGAAATTATTAGCTTAGATTGTTAGAGTAAACACTTTCAATGATTATGAATAGGATTGATTTGGTGGTAGTTTTGCTTTGCATGATCACCATCATTCCTAACTAATTCAAGCTATTTTTTCCTATAGCATAAACGAAACTAGCTAGTCCATTAAGAATTTTAAAACTAGATCTCAATCCTGGCCAACAAGCCAGGATGAGCCTACAATACTTTTTTACCCCTAGTTAAATTTACTAAAAGAATTTTAAACCTAAATTGAGTCACATAGCTCCTCAGTTTACTTATCTCTTTAGTGTGACCTTATTTATGCGCTATTTGATAGAGAATGTTTTGGCCATTGAGGCCAAATATATGGATTTTATAATTCTATATATGATATGATTAAAAAATTCTGAGGCCAACATATTTTCCCTAGGAAATTGATATAGCCAGCTTTGATATATAACTGAGATACTACCAGTAAAATAACGTCTTTATTGTCATCAGGCACTGAAACGTCTAACTGGGCTTTAGCATGCCCTTCTGCACTTTTTTTCATTTGAATTAGACCCCGCTAACCTAACCAGCTTGTATTCTTGGACTAATGTTAGCCTTTTGATTATTTGAACTATAGCAAATTTACTTTTTTGTTTAGGTGTTGGTGAAGCCAGGCGACGTGGGTTCCCTGTCCATTAGAGTAAGCTTTCAGTGTATAATTAAACAATAAAATTTAGATATAATAAATTCTATAAATTTTAGATTTAAAGAAATTTATTGTGATTCTATAAAAAGTTGCTCAATGATATCCCCAGGTATCTAAATTAAATTAAAGCTTAACATAAGGCATATAAATCCCATAAACAACATGAGTGTACTTAGCTTTCTCAACTTTTCTTTCTCATTGCAAACACTTTTGCAACCCATTCAATTCAAGACTAAATCTAGTTTGATAATCTCATAGAGGGGATTAGTCTGCGCCCATGTCTGGGAGCAGTTGGGCAAGCAAGGCAAGAGGAGCAGGCGGAAGGCCCGCGGCCTCTAACATTCAAAAACGCCCCAGAGAATCTGGCGGAATAGAAAAAAATCTAAAAAAACTGGTGGTCACAATTTCCCCGGAGATACTTGCGTGGCAAGCACGATGCAACCAGTACATCAACACGCCACATTCCCAGCCACTTTTGTCGGTGGAATTTGGAGTCTGTGTGTATCTGGACATCCAAAAAATGGCCCTATGGGAAAAATTTTGTGAAGATGTACACAAAATTTTCCTGACCGCGGTGTACGTTGCACCTCACTCCATGTTGTGTGGTTGGCTGGACCTAGGTTTTGAAAGCAAAATAGCAGCAGACAAGGCTGCAGCGGTGCGCGTAGTGGTCGACCTCCCCAAAGGGCAATGGGTCATCGAAACTAAACGCACCAGATGGACAAAATCAAACCAAAATTTCATCACGTTTGACTTTTTGCCTACTACGGTAAAACGTGACATTTTGGAGCAACACCTGAAAGATGGTCTCGCCATATACAGCGAAATACAATCTTTTGAAATGCAACGTTTCACGCTGATGCCACACCTGTGCACCAGCAAAGCCATCGCAGTTCTGACCCCAACTGAGGAGATCGCGAAGGACCTAACCCAGATCCCACACTCCACCTTTATTGACATTGCAGGGCACACCACCCACCCATTCCGGGTAACTGTGGACAGCGCGCCCCTATTTGCAACCACTGTGATGCGTTTGGCCATAAGGCACACATGTGCCCCATCAAAGAGGGCGTTACATTCCAAGAGCACCCCTCGGCGGCCATGGCCAGCGGAGAGGTGCACTACAAACCAACTGCAAGCACCAAGGAGGCTTTCCCGTGGGGAGCACAAGGCTGCTACCTATTGGTAAAGCCCATCTCCCCGCAGGAGTGGAAGAAGGCCAAGCAGGCCCATAGGACCGCAGCCAAAAAAGCAGCCAAGGTCACCACCACCATCCCACACTCACAACGCCAGGAGGACATGGAGACCTTCGCAGCAGAAGCAACTCAGGAATCCATCACCCAATCAGATTGGGAGGCCCATGCCAAATGGGCCACTCAATCCGAGGATCCGATGGGAAATTTGATCTCACCCAATTGCTGCACCCAAGCCCCAGTCAAAACCGACTTGGGACCTATCCCAAACAAAAAAAATTTTGCCCCACTCGACGGTGTACCAAACTTATCCACACTACAAAAAATTCGTCTGACGTCAGGAAAACAAAAGTGAAGGCCAAAGCCAACGCGACTCTTTCTGCAAAAATTAACAAAAACCCTGATAGTGTTGCTGCTAATACCCATGCTGCTGTGAAAGCCCATGGGGACCTGGAAGAGGCTGGTGGGCCAGGGGGCCCACCCCCTCACACCTAAGGTGCGATGGGGGAAACCTTCACTCTAGGGATGCTGAATATCGCCAGACTCAAGGCCTCCCCATCCCGGGCTAGGAAACTGAGTTTTTTACAAAACAATTTACCCGTGGATATCCTTGCCATCCAGGAAACCCACTGTCCACAAGGTTCCGAGGAAGCTTGGAAAACAATGCTCCTACCATCCCTATCCTTTTGGTCGAAGCACTGTGGGGTGCTAATTCAGAAAAACAATTTTTTCAAATTTACATCTTCAGAAACATTCCTAAATGACCGAGTGCTCGTTGTCACCTTCTCATGGGCTGATGTTGCACACACAATTGTCAACATTTACGCCCCAAATGGTGCACAAGAGTGTCAGGAATTTTTCTCATCGGTCAAATCCCTCCCATTACCCCCTGATTCTTTCCTAATTGGTGACATGAACTGTTGGCTAACCTCACCAATGGACCAGTGGCCGCCCTCACCCCATGCCCCACAGGGTCACGTAGAACTATGCGTTCTAAAAGCCACCCTTGGGTTAATGGATGCGCTGCTGCAACATGCCCCACTGCTCAAAAACATGACGTGTCCCCACGTCCACAACGGCCAATTAAGGTCCATGACCCGCATCGACCTTATTCTAGTGCCAGCGAAATTCCAGCCCCACATCTCCCACTTCAAAACAACGAAAATGGAATTCTCCAACCACCGACTGGTCTCAATAACATACCACTTACCCGTCACAGTTGCAAAGGCCCTACATTGGTGCAAAATCCGCTCCCCAGAGCTCGCGTTGCCAGGATTTTCCACGTGGGTGGAAGAGGCAACTTAGGCAAAGTCATTTGTTGCACCGTTTTGCGCGGACCCCATTTCCACATGGGCAACTTTAAAAGAAGACACCATCCGCCACTATTGCCATCTCTCATCCAGACGCTCATGAGCCTCATCAGCGGTTATATTGTATGCGCTGGCGGAATTGGCCCACTTGGAGTCCAACATTCCAGCCTCAGGATATAGCCCTGCATGGGGCCAGAAGTGGGCGGAGGCAGCAGCCCACCTCAACGCACTTGAAAGGCAACACAAACATCGGGTTTGTGTCCAATACAGGGCCACACGCATCACTAAAGGCGACAAGTGCACCGCATACTTCTTCAAAAAAAAAATTTGCACCATTCCAGAGCGTGGCCTGCACACAGGTGTGAAGATCAGATAATTCTATTGTGGACACACTGGCTGAAGTGGCAATCGAAATGCAAAGATATTACTCCAAGTTATACTGAGCTGAACCAATTCAGCTGGCCAAAATGGCAGAATTTCTCGACAGAGCTCATATCCACACCATTTTCTGATACCCAGAAATAATGAATTTAATTACTCCAAACGAATTATGGACTACCATTCGCGGTGCGCCAAACTGAAAATGCCCAGGCCCAGATGGCATTCCATATGAGTTCTACAAAAAATATTTTAAATATATATCCCCATTGCTGCTAGCCTCACTCAACCAAAGCCTGTTGGAAACGCGCCTCCTACCAGGAGGACATGAGGCCTTTACAGTCACACTCTTCAAGAAAGGGGATAGGCTAGACTTAGCCAACTGGCGCCCCATTTCTCTAACAAACACAGACACCAAAATTTTAACAAAAATCATGGCTAACCGTTTAGGGACTGTAGCATCTGCCACCATCTCTCCAGAACAATTCAGTTTCATCCCCAGAAGGTCAATTTGGGATAACATGCACTCTGTGGCTAATGTGTGTCAGTCCACAGCCTCTGGGGCACTTGTATTCTTGGACCAACAAAAGGCCTATGATAGAGTAAACTGGGGATACCTTAGGGCCTGCTCAAACAATTCCGCCTACCTCCCCGCTTCATTAACTGGGTGATGCTGCTCACGGAATCTGCAACAATGGCAGTGCGCAGCCCAGGTTTCCTAACAGAAGTAGTCCGTCCTCAAAGGGGCCTGCGACAAGGGGACCCCCTGAGCCCACTCTTATACAACTTCAGCCTTGACCCACTACTGCGAAATGTGAATGCCCAACTCACTGGGGTCCATGTGCCAGGCCAAACCCCAGTCAAGATGATGGCATTTGCAGATGATTGCGTGGTGGGGGTGTCTATTAACAAAGATGCACGCGCGCTTGAAGCTTCATCCAGGAATATTCCCGGGTAAGCAACGCGGCACTGAACGCCTCCAAAACTGAAATCATCCTCCTTGGTCAGTTTCAGAACTGCTGGGCCCCAGCAAGTAGTTCCCAACCCAGACCATCTGCTCGCCCACGTCCACGCCTTACTAACTCAAAATACACCGCTCCACTGGTGCTCCCCTTTGTGCCACGACCTACCATAGGACCGGTACGCCATATGGGCGTATGGTTGGAGGCAGGTGGATATGCGTCAGCAGTAATGGAGTGCCATATACTGGACAACGTGATGAAGCGAATCGCCTCTCTCAGAGCCCACCCTACTACCCTCACTGGCAGGGTTGTTCTTGCCAACTCTATGCTCCTATCCAAAGTCTGGTTCGGAGCCCACGCCATCCCCTTCTCCCCAAGCTTCTTCAAATCCCTGTATGCTTTGCTACAAGGTTGGCTTTGGTCAGGCCGCCCTCCACCAGTACGGCTAGAGGTTATGTTTGGCCCTCATCATCAAGGTGGCATGGGCCTACTTGACTTCAAAGCCCATGCCACCAAGATCCTGGGCACCTGGATTGCGGCTGTCACTGCTCCTACACTCCCATCCCAACACTGGTCCAGCGCGGCCCGCTCCAACTTCTCCTGAGCCTTGGGCCTCAACAATCCATCAAACCCCCACTCCCTGATGAAATACCTCGCATCACACACATCAGCCACAGGTCCTCACGGGACCAAAACCCACTACAAACGAATCCTACTCTCCATGCAAAGCGCAGAATGGAGAATTCGTATTAGTGGACATACAACCCAAAGAGGCCGCCCCTCTCCTCAGTTCACACAAGAGGTACAGGGGCTACCCATCCATGATGGCGTGATCCCCATTCGACCCCAAGTCCTATCCAGGGTGGACTACCTGGACATGATGGACATCCCTTATTCCACTGAGACCCAAAAGACTATCTGGAAATACGCACACCATCCTCTGTTGCAGCCTTAAGTCCGCTCCCATGTGTGGCGCTGCCTGAGGCGGGTGTATCGTACAGCTGAGCGCTCTAATGCTTTACATTCATCCTGTGTCGTGTGTGGCCAGTATGGAACGCTGTTTCACCGCCTGGAGAAGTGCCCCACCTCTAAAGTAGTATGGCACGAAGTCCAACCTCTGCTAGGCCAGGATCAAAAACATCCCTTCAGTCTGTCAAGAGATATGTTTGCTTCATCAATGGCCTCCCCCCTCCCACCCTCCCTTCATGCTCTGGTGGTTGCAATCGCCATGTGGACTATCCACACGATTGTCTTGGATGCCATCACCCGATCCATACCCACCCTCCCTGAAGCTGTCCACAGATTCCGGTCTCATTTGGTGGATCACTTTCAAGTGTGGATGTTTGGATATCTCCCACCATGTCGCCGACAGCTGGTCTCCTCCTGGTTCCCAGTCTGGTTCATCAAATCAGACCCCTTCCTCCACACGTGCTCAATAGTAGCTACGCCCCCTACACACGTTCCCTCCCCTTCCCATAAGTGGCGTTCCCACTGGCAACAAGAGATAGCATCGCTTCTCAGGGGTGCCTCCCCTGATACTAAGTTTTGTCTCGTCTGAGTCATATTCAGAAGTGTCCGTCCCATGGTTGGCCTTCCCCGCAATAAATTTAAAAATCTAAAACATGAGGTGTACTTATTTTGCAGTATATGAGCTGTTAATATCTATCCTTATATAGAATTTGATGAGAGTAATATTTATAATTATATAATGAATATAATATTTTCCAGATCAGAGCTAAATAGTTTTATAACATGAGATAGTATACTAAGAACAGTATACTAAACTAGTGTGAAGATGTTGATATACATCTTTTACAGTTAAGCCTTTTGTGGCCTTGTAGCCATATCTATGCTATAAAATAGACATGTTTTAAAAAAGTAGTTGGAGATTAATAAGCTAGACTATCTTGATCAAGATCAGCAGTATAATTTGATATAAAAAGGTTACACAACTATTGCTTCTACCCTGAGCATCTATAGAAAATGAAATTTAGTATAAATATAGAGTACTTCATATTATATTAAACTTGTCAGGCTGAGATTTTTTTATTTTTCATGCTATAAAAAATAACAAAGAGACAAAGATAAGATCAGTAATTCTTGGTTATACATATGCTCTCTGATTATATATGCATATCTCAACATATAATAGCTTAGGTATACTCTCATTAAAATTTAGATGTACTACTTTGTGATTTATATCGCTTAGGCCATGTTGTCCTTTAAAGTTCTAGTTGGTGCAAAATAGTAAAGGTAATTAAAGTTATTTGCTGATATAGATGATTTGTTTTTTATGAGGCAATAGATTAAAAAGGGTGTCCTAGTGGTAAAATATAAATTCAATGAACATTGCTTACTGAGTTTGATCCCAGTAGAAGAATTTGTTAGGAGATAGTTTATAACTGTGTTGTAATTGCGCGCCAAATCCTAAACTAGATAGCAGATAACAAATCAGTTTATGAAGTTTCTAGTCTTTAACATGCCACGCGTGGAGGTTTACCAAGATTTATCCTCCTTTCTCATTAATTTTACTTTTCTCTATTAACCCATTAGTCGGTGCAGTATTGCCCAGGTCATCCCACCACAAATAGATATAATAATTAATAAATTAAACAGTGAGCCTTTTGTCAACTTCAGACTTGACTTTAGGTCTATAACTCCTACTATATAAAAAATTCTTTTAAATATTTTATAAATTTAATAGCTACTGATTGTCTATCTTGTATCATTAATTTTTAAGATCCAAATTCTAAGGCTTCACAATTATATCTAAATCAGCTACTTACAGCTCTAATACTTTATCTTGCTCTAGCTAATCATTATGACTAAAATATCTCTTACCTACATCCTTTTTCTTTCTATGGGTTAATTTAAGATTGATTTCTACTAAATTAAATTTCGATTCATTAGATGTAGGTAATTAAAAGTAATATAGATATTTACATAGAATCTAACTCTGGTTTAGTAAGTCAAGGAAAACATTTTTATATATAGACAAAGTACATTATATACTTCAATCACATACTTTAACAAACTTATAACATTTAAAACAAGGTAAATTAATATAGTTTACCTTTATCTACCTGTTAAGCGCTAACTATAGCAGGGAAAATATATCATGCATTTAGTATTTTGATTAAATTAAAGAGCATAAAATTTAAAAACTAAAGTAGGTTATGTGATCTAGTTTAACTATATATAGAATGGGCAACCAACTTTGTTAAGAATCTTATTGTTAGGATTTTTATATATTAATATCTGTGCCCAAATTAAACAGTTTCATTTACCTTTTTATTCTGTTTTATATAATAAATAGGACTTATTGATATTCATAAACAAGAGAGTGTTATGTCTGTTGCAAATTTTTGCAATCTGCTACATCAAGCTCTGCCAGTGTGTCAGGATAAGCAGTATTAGGACTTCTGACCCTTGCTGTTTCGCCTTCCTAGGCGTACCAACCCCCACAAGTCCACGTTCAACCCACTAACCCAGTAGACCAACATCCTCGCCTTAGTGCCATTGGCCGCTTTTGGGAGTGCACTAGTTGTCTTCAGCCCCCTTCATGGGCGCCTGGCCCCTTGCTCCTTCTCCCTCATGAGCCAATCGTCTTTTCTCTTGGGTGTGCACTGGAAAGTCCATCCCCCATCCTGTGGGTCATGGCTCCCCAAGCTCACCACCCTCATGGCTGACGGCCATCAGCCCATCATTGTTGGTGGCTGGAAGGCCAGGTTTCCTTTGGGGGTTTCTTGTATGGCTGAGGTATGGGAGCTGACAGCGTTGGCCACTCTAGGCGCATCACTCACACCTTTTTTAGGGATCCCATGTACCATCTTCTACCACCAAGCCGCTTTCACTACTTTAATAATAAAAAGATTGGCGAAAGAGAGATCTCTATTATGAGGGACTAGAACTATTTATACTAGGCTACTCACCTATCAAAACCATCAGCATCCATTGCTGGAACCTCAACCAATTGTCAGCATTATGCTAAGCCACATTCCCTCATAATCCATCCTTAATGAACAAAAATATTAATTTGACTCATTATCAGCATCAGTCACCAGTCAGTCATATATAAAATATTAATATAAACATTATTATGTATCCTTAACGTCAGTCACTGGTATTCATAACCAAAGGCGGCGTAATCACTTTTGCTTACTCTTATATCAGAAACCTCATCACTCTGCTGGAAGAACAAATATTTTCAGCATAAGTTGCCAGCTAATCCCTAAATGAATAACTGATTGGGTCATCCTTTATTATTAGTTGCCAGTGATCCCAATAAGCTAATGTCAAATTGGCATTCTGCCAATAATTCTTTATCAATTAAACAATCGATTTATCATTGGCATAAATTGCTGGTAAGTCCTCCTAAATAATTAAATGACTATCCTTGGCTTCTAGTCGCCAGTAATTGAAGTACTAGTTCACTGTCAGGGATTGGCCCTGTCAAATCCAAACCCAGCAGAATCATCAAAATAGCTTGACCCAACCTAATGTGGAGCACAAATCAGACATTTATTAAAAGGAATATTATCTAAACGCAGTAATTAGTCATTACGCTGAGATCAAATAACGTCAGCTCAAATTTTTGTTGATTATGTGAGGAATTCATCTGGTTAATTTTCTGACATTTCCCCTCATAATAATAAAGTATTTTTCAAGTGCAAGTCCACCTACTTGGTGGGCCAAGACTACCTCAGCGCCCCTCTTCCAAGAGGTGTTGAAAACTACACCAATGGCTTTCACCACCTTCTATCCCTACCTTCAACTACTCAAGCAATACATCAGCAGAGACCCCTATAGTGACACCAATGTTGCGAATTTTTGCAATTTGCACATCAAGAACTGGCAGTTTGCCAGGCCAAACAGTATGAGGACTGCTGGCCCTTACTGTTTCGCCTTCCTAGGCGTACCAACCCCAACAAGTCCACGTTCACCCACCAACCCAGTAGACCAACAACCTCGTCTTAGTGCCATTGCCCCTTTTGGGAGTGCACTGGTGGTCCTCAGCCCCCTTACTGGGCGCCTGACTCCTTGCTCCTTCTCCTTAATGAGCCAATCACAACTTCTCCTGGGTGTGCACTGGAAAGTCCATTTCCCATCCTGTGGGTCATGGCTCGCCAAGCTACACCACCCACATGTCTGAAGGCCATCAGCCCATCGTTGTTGGTGGCTGGATAGCCAGGTTCCCATTGGGTTTTCTTGTAGAGCTGAGGTATGGGAGTTGGTAGCGTTGGCCAGTCCAGGCGCATCACCCCACACCTCAAAGGATTTTCTGTCCCATCTTCTACCACTAATTCGCTTTCACTACACCAATTATAAAAAGATGGTCAAAAGAGAGATCTTTATTATGATGGAGCTACATCTATAAATACTAGGCTACTCGCCTATTAAAACCCATCAGAATCCATTGCTGGAACCTCAAATAATCGTCAGTCATTTGCTAAGCCTCATTCCCTCATACTCCATACTTCCCAATCATGAGATATTAATTTTACTTATCCTTAACATCAGTGGCCAGTCATATAGAGAATAATATAAAACATACAAAATATCCTTGGCATCAGTCGCCAGTTTTAGAATCAGAAACGGCGCAATCACTTTTGCTTAATCTCATATTAAAAACCTCATCACTCTTCTGGAAGAAAATTTCCTCAGCATAGTTTCCATCTAATCCCTAAACGAATAACTGATTGGATCATCCTTTGGCATTAGTTGCCAGTGATCCTAATAAAGCTAAAGTTAACTTTGCATTCTGAAAGTAATCCTTAATCAATAAACCACTCAATTTATCCTCACTGTAAATTGCCAGTAAATATCCTAAATAACTTAAATGATTATACTTAAATTCTAGTCATCAGTAATAAAAGTACTGATTCACTGTTAAGATTTTTCCTGACTAATACAGACTAGGCGGGATTATTAAAATAGCTTGATTCAACCTAATAGGGAGCACAGATTGGTTTTTATTAAAATTTATTAAAATGTGGTATAGTTAATCCATTAAGATCAACTAATGTTGGCCTGAGTTTCAATGAATATGGTAGGAATCCATCTAGGTAATTTTCTGACAATTTCCAAGTACTAAACCTTACAGCAAATCATATTCTGGTGACATTCACTAAATCATACTATTTTAGGATACTATTGATATATTAAAGACATTGAACCATATAGTAGTATAAGTTAGGTATTAATTATCTTAGTCACCCCTACCAACAGCCTTGCCTAATCCTAGAACTCCAGATCAACCTTCACAATCATAAGAAAAACTAACCTCTTTTTTAAAATAGCACCTCAATCATGCTTACAACTAACCCAACTGCCCCCCAAATATTGATTAATAAATATATATTGCATGTGATTTTAAAATAAATATTGCAAATTTCTAAATGCGTCTATAATGGATATACATTCCTTAGAGATTCACATCTTTTATAGGTTTTAAACTCTTGCGCACAGAATACAGTATTCAGTTAAGCTCCAAGATTGCAAAATGGAAGCATTTAACTTATAAGCGACCTTTGTTGGTTGAAGGCACTGGTGACCGCAACATAGTATCATGCAAAGGAAGTGTGATATCTGGTATATGTATAGGAAATAGAGGCCCACATTTTTTTAGTACTAGATGGTGAGGCCCACATTTTCAAATAGGATAAACGCTAGTTTTATTGGGGAGATAGCCTAAGGACACTAATGACATGGGTCCAATAACATGACTGTCAAGTGAGATTAGCTCAAATTTTAATGACATTTCTAATATCTAAAAGCTTGCAGCTCACCATTATATATCACCTAGGATGATTTGACTAAACTTCACATACCTAATAATGCTTATAAAAATGATACCCTGTTTCAGATTCTGGTGGTTGACTCGAAGTTAAATCTTTTGACAACCATCAGATCAGGCTGATTATCCTCCCAATGCTCAAACTGATACCTTAACTCT
The DNA here is from genome assembly GCA_022478985.1 of Massospora cicadina. Lineage (NCBI taxonomy): Eukaryota > Fungi > Entomophthoromycota > Entomophthoromycetes > Entomophthorales > Entomophthoraceae > Massospora > Massospora cicadina. The sequence continues at coordinate 40,976 of JAKSZP010012041.1, forward strand.
CACCTCAAAGCCTATTTAAATTACATGGCTTGGGCCAAATATCTCAACTTCAATTCAATCAATTACTTTATTAAAAAAAGCTTGGGCCAAATATGCTCAAACATTATGGCCAATTATCTCTGCATCAAATCTTGGCAATTGGTCCCAATTATTAGGAACAATATCAAACAACTAGTATATAAAATTGTTTGGGACCAACCCAAAGTTAATGTTTAAAATTCCCATGGACAATCAGACAAATGATAATGAAATCAATTTCCCGCCATAGGGCGAAATTCATATGTTGATCTGTGTAATCAGCATGATAGCACTTGCACATGGACCAACTGAAAGGGAGTGCCTAGTGCTATTGAGAGAGAGGCCTGCTGATGTCCCAAATAGGGGTGCGTCATATACTTTAATTGATGCAAGAATTTAACAGAAGGTGTATTTCATCAGCATTATAACGAAACTCAAATCCAGAAGATCCTAGGATAATTTTGCATGTTTTTATCACATTTTTTGTCCCTGAAATTCTCCTGGATTTGAGAGTATTTTGCCACCAATAAACCTAAGAATAGGTCTCAGTCATATCAGTTCAAGGGCCAAACTGAGGTGGTAAAATATCTGTTGAAATTTTGTGCTCAAATGTGTCCAGGAGATGCCCTAGAGGTATAAATACTAGAGTCTGGCCTAAGGACTGATTATCTAATAAATAGTTATAATAAAGATATATATATTTTATCTCTTTCCTGGTCTTTATCTGAATCCTAACCTTGGAGAAGTGTCAATAAACTGGAAATGCCAAATCCACAGCTTGTATCAAACCCTACCTCAGAAGAAGTTCCCGATTATGGTGGGAAAATTAAGACCAAATTTGACCAGAAGAGTCGGGGCTATTCAAATACATTTAGTGAGTTTCTGAATGGTGAGAATACCGTAGGCTACTGGCAATATTGAGGATCAATCTACGGAACTTTTTCCCAATTAAGCGTGCAGGATAATAATTATCAAGTGAGTTATTTTCAGAATTTCACACCCTTTATGCTTGTGTTTGTAACTAAAGAGGTGAGCTAGTATTAACCTTATAAACTTCAAAAATATTTTAGCTTAAAATCTGGTTCTGGGATATCAGTATGGTGGTTATCATCAATTGAATAGAATTAGCACGCAGCTTATACAAGTAACATTCAGTCTAATTTGGTAGCTCAAATTCTTCCCAACAACAAAGTTAGAGATAAGCTTTTTAAGTAACAGATCATAAATACCACTACTGCCCCATCTGGGTACCATTCAAATTAAACCAATGTCCAACTGCTTTACGGGTCATATCAAGCTCTAAAGAGGTTCATATTTGCTACCCATTTAAGAAAGATAATAGAGTCTTGAAATGACGCACCAATAAAACTAAAATGATTACCCATTAAACTAATTTAGCTTGAGTAACAGGACTACTTTTCTTTATTGATTACCCTCTTTTATCTCATTGGTTGTAAACCATAATCATAAAGTTGCATCTCAATTATGAATCCTACATCATAGAACCTCTCAGTTTCAGTAGTATAAAAAACTCTAGGATTAGTAAATAGCTTTTACCTCATCAGCTGTAAACCATAACCATCAAGGTTAAAAAATCTTATTTCACATCTTAAAACTTTTCAGAGACTTTAAATTTGGTAGTCCAGGATCATTAAATAAACTTACATATCAGAAGCTCTACCTATAAGCAAGTTGAATTTAAATTATAATAATCACTTCTGAACTTTTTCAGGGTCAGTGATGTAGGAATTCTAACAGTTGATAAAATTATATCCTACTTTCTGTAAAACTCAAACATTAAGGTTCATATAGATCTTATTTCTAAAACTTGAGCAACTCTCAAGGTCAGTAATACAGGAAGTCTAAGATTAATTTATAAAGTTATTATCATTAGCTGTAAACCATAGCTTTTACTATACATTTTGATTTTGAATCCCAATTCTTGAACTTTTGTAAGGCTAGTTTTATAGTAAATCTAAGATCATTTGAACAACTTATATTTCATTATCCATTGCTCACAATCATCAAGATGCATTGTAATTCTAAATCTGCATCTTGGACTCTTTAAAAGGTCAATAATATGAGATTTTAGGCTCAATAGATCACTTATATTTCATCAATTGTAAGTCATAACCATCAAGGGTTTTATAATTCAAGCCCCATATCTTAAACTTTTTTAGGGTCAGTAATATGAGAAAGTTATAGTCAGTTAGTGATCTTATATATCATCAGCAGAGAAGTTTAACTATAAAAGTACAAAAATTCTAAATTCTGCATCCTGAGATCCTTTAAGGTTTTTTATATATAATTAAACTATTCTTTTATGTATATATTATAAGCTTTAGACCTATAGCATTAAGGTGCACTTCAATATAATTATTACAACTAGAACTCTTTTCAAGATCAGCATTGTAAGTTTAAGATCAATTAAAACTTATATCTTGTAAGACGTAGATCATGACCATCCAGGTACATTATGACTTCAATTTTACACCTAAGATCTTCTAAGTTAGTACTATGGGATCTCTAGATCAGTCATTAAACTAATTTTTTAATGTGTAATCAAAAATAAAAATGGTAATTCAAGATATAAATCGTTTATCCTTAACTTTTCTGAGTAAGTAATTTGGGAATTTAGGATCATTCAATAAACTAATATCTTATTGCTTTACCCCATATATATCAAGGTACAATTTTACTCAAAACCCATATCTTAAACTCTATTAAGAAAAGTAATGTGGTAAGTTTGGAATTAGTTGGCAAATGTATATCTCATCAGCCATAAAACATTATTCATAAAGATAAAGTTCTATTTTAAATCTCACATATTGATCCCTTATCAGGGTCATGATATAGGAATTTTAGGATTAATTGATAAAATTATATATCATCAGCTGTAAACCATGATAATCTTTTTTAGTACTAGTGGGTCTTAACCCAAGGAGTTGGGACGTCCACGCATCTTTATTTGCACTGTGCCAAATAAATGTATTATATTATAAATAAAAAATAACTTGGTGCTGCAGTGCCAAGCCTAAGAATCCATATTAGAAGGGGAAGTGTGGTCAGGAGGATTTTTCTGGCGCCAGTTTCTTCAGGTGGAGGGCTAAGGTGGACAAAATGGGAGTTAGAGAATCTGCGTTATGGGGCTGAAAAAGATAAAAGTAAGGATTTTACTGTCAATGAGGCCAGAAATGTGCATTTCATTAAAATATTGAGCAAGCTGGTGCTCAGAATAAGTAGTAAGTCCAGTCACAAAAGTAAATGACTTTATTTGCTGGTAAGTTTGAGGATAGTTAAGATCAAAAAATGAAGCTCTCACTGCATTGACGCATGTGTGGCCTGCTGCTAATGAAAGTTCCTCAATATCAAATTAAGAATTTCATGGAAAGTAATGGGAAATTAGGGATGGGAATACCCTATGAAAAGTAGCTCCATCGCTGTATGGAGGGCTTGGTGAAGGAAAAGTTGGTGGGTGCAGCATCTGCTTCAATAGCCTTTTTATATGTATTTTTGTATACTGGACATTCATTTCAAGGGTAGAAAAAGTGGCTTAAAGTCAAATATGGGGGATAAATGAAAAATTCAGGACAGTCAAAGTCAGGTTTAATTCCATATGGCTGTTATTGGACATCTATTAATTGAGAATCTCAAATGGATTCAATTCAGCCAGCGCAGGGCTAGCAATAATAGTTTTTGGGTGGCAGGATCTGATTGTTGCACACAATAGATTAAGGAAATTCTTCCAGTGATTGCACTGCAATCTGCTCAGGAATAGTTCTGGAAGACTTACTGCTATTGGGCAGTGCCAAGGGAGTAGTTTTCCTGGCAGATGAGGGTGGGGAACTGTTGCAATTTTAGTTGATCGCATTATCCATCCCACTGACATATTAAGCATTTGAAGATTGGTATTTTCAATATAATATTCAGTGATGATTGACAACTAGAATATTGATCATTTTTAATCAATGGAAGGGATCCAATGATTATATAAATTAGTATTTTGTCAGGGATCATCTCTGACAATATTGAGTATATGATTCGATGAGGAGTTTACACCTGATAGTTGGATACTATGATGATTTGTTCTGATCAAACAATTGAGAAGTTTGCCAAAACTACAAAATCGTTTTTAATGCTTGTTTCAGAGTTAGTAGGCGTCATCATGAAACACAGCTCTAATAAACTGGTGTCTGGCTCCTGACACTAATAAATGATTACTGAACATTGAGGATTATGCTATTGGAGAACAATAAAAGCAAAGAAGCTAAATCCAAGGGTCAAAGCCTTCTGAAGAATAAATAGTTAATCTAGTGAACAGCTGAGAAGCTTTGCGCTTTTGTACTATAAAAACCCCCAATTTTTTCCTAATTAAAGCAGATCTTGTTTTAATAAAATTTACTTTTTATAAATTGGCTGTATAGTTTACTCTTGGGATAAGAGTGCAAGGATTAGATGTCCTTAGGTTGTTTAGTTTATTATCAGATTTCCGCTTGGCTCTGCGTGAAGAGAATAGGGAAGAGTTCCCTACCAGTTCAAAGATATTTCCAATAGGAAGGAGCACCTGTTTAGCGTTGGACCTTATAATAAACGTGGCTTTAAAAGTAATCAAATTAAATAGTAGTCTTCATGCTAATATCGCCACAACATATTCAGTCAATTTAATAAAGCGATTTATCAAGGATCTGTACAGATAAATAAGGGAGCTGAGGTGGGCTACAATCTTAAGAGTCAGCTCCATAAATTAAACAATTGGCGCTCACTACAGGAGAGTTAAGTTGTCAAAAGACAATTTTAATCAATAATGTTTTATAAGAATGAACTTTTTGAAAGCTCTTTATGGAGATGGAGACCATCAATCAAAATGTGTTTAGCTCATCATCTCTGCTGATGTCAATACCTTTTAAGAGAGCGTAATCAAAGTGTAAGAAGTGATCAAACAAGTCAGGAACGTAAATAAGGACCATTGTGAATAAAGTTTCTTCTTTGAAGCAAAAAGGGAGTGAACTCATAAAGTAAATTTTATACTAAAAAACTGAATTTGAAGAAGACCAAGAACGCCTCTGACGTGTTCATGAGATATGGTAAAATGATTAAGAATATTGAGGAGTTAGAAAATCATAAATGTGATTGTGTGAAACATAAGTCAAAATGAAGCTGATGAAAAAAACATGTAAAACTTCAGTCAGGAAGACACCTCTACCCTGAAATATGCCTATGTCAATTGCTGGAATGTCAGAAATGACTCCCAAAGCCACGCCTATGGTTGATTAAGTTGTTGTGCAGGAATCTCCTGTCAGAGGAGCGACTGAAGATCTTCAGAATACACCAAAATTGCCACCTTTCACTGGGATAATGCCACACCGTTTTTCCATCTCTTTAAGATGATGATGAACAGTTATGCATACTGCTAAAAAGTGGTGACCATAATGAACTGTCTCAGCACTGATTGCCAGAATCTGGTCCTACCTCACCTAATGGAGATAGCTGGTCATACGCTGAAGCTAAAGAAGCAATCATTTTGGAATTCAGAAGCCCAACTAGAATTGCTAATTGCAAGCAATAATCTGGATATACAATTATGAAAGGATGAGACTCTGGCCAATTTGCCGACCATTTTTATCAAGAGTCCCAGATCCTGGCTGGAAAAAAGTGCTTATCAACTTTGATGCGTACATAGCCATGCACGTAGCACTTTGGCCCTACTGAGAGCTTCATCAGATTTTGGCAGCGTCATTAGTAACTCAAACCACAACCTCACATATAGTGGACCATTGAAGATGCTCAGAGAAACTTTTGAGGCTCCCAGAAGAACTCTGAAAGTAATTCAGATGAAGTCTCAGAACATTGTTAGATTCGCTGAATCCATTAAGGGCCTTAGAATCGAATCATAATGGGAAATAAACTCAAAGGTCAAAAACGAGTTACAAAACGTCAATTTGCTGTTTTAAATTTTGGAAACTTGGCCATGTAATTGTACAGTTTCTTTTTTTAGTACTAGATGGTTGTAATTGTACAGTTTCAGGATAAATATCCAAAGGATCAGGTTAATTTCATTCAGACCAAGGAAAGGAAACCGGCTCAGAGTTGTAAAAGACCATCAGTCTAGACAAGAGATGATCTAATAATGCTGTTAAACCTGTCCCTCCTGATACAGTGAATGATGATTTGAAATCTCTTATCTATTCGTGAAAGTTGACGCGCCTGATTCATTTTATCAGGTGGTCAACTTGAATTTCAGTGAAATTACCTGAGCAAGAGTGAAGGGGATTGACTCCAAAATCGTTAAGGAGGTTGCTTGACCATACTCATGGCAGTTAGCATAAAAACAGATCTTCCAAATGCCCTTTAGATTTAGTTAAAATGAAGTTGAATGAAGCGAACTTTTCCTTACCTATAAGCGCAATCAAGGAGTCTTTCACTGATTTATCCACTCAAATAATTTACAACCTTGATTTGGCAAATAATGCCGCTATCCACTCATTAATACCTTATTGCAATACTTGGAGTGTACCTTTGCAGATATTCTAGTAAACCAAATAAGAGTTAAGCAATAATTGATTGTGAAGCGCCTATAAACATTGTTTCCACCAAGTTAGTAATATAAATGAAGATTTCACCAGATTTGGAGCATTGAAAAGGGTATGGAACCGCCAGACCAGACATCACCATATCATGGGGAGCCTATAGTGTGCTACCACTTCAGTTTGGATTGATGGTGGTATCAGCTCCTGCTATAGTGCTGGCCAATCCAGATTAATGTACTTATCAGTATGGAGTTCCTGAGGAAGTATGGGGTGAATTTCAACTTCAAAAAAAACACTCTGACAATATTGGGACAGACGCTGCATTTGGTATACCAGCGGAATGGAGAGACCACGCTGACAAAAAGGAATAACTTTGTCAACCTGATTTACAACGATGACATTATACCAATTTAGTATAAATTAGTTGGATAGAAACGGAAATAGTGGCTGATGGAAATCAGGGAGAATTGCGAAATATCTCTAAGTATAAATGCAATGCACATTTCCACTGGTAACTCAAATTTTAGTTAACATAGGGTTACCATTTGAACTCCCAGAACAGCTATATGGAGAATTCTTTAGCCCATGAAGGAAATTGAGGATTGAGCCATGGGTGGCACCAGAAATCATTATGCTGGGTCACGTAGAAATGAGAATGCTCCTGACCAATCTGGGAGAGAAACCAACGAAAGTTGAGAAGAATCAAATTTTCACGTTTCTGCATCTTCTCCTGATGGCGAAACTTCATGTATTTCACGATTTTGGGCCATTACCTGAAATGGTATTGCTAGTGTAATTGCCAAAATTGTCAACCTTTTAGTGGATCGTGAGCATCTGGCTGAGTTATCTAAAAAAGCAGCAAGAAGATATGCTCCAATTATAAAAATAGTGGGAGATAGTTGCTCAAAATGACCACGACTTAAGATGTGCAAAAAACGTAATCCACAAAGTTGATACTGGGGAATATCCACCAATACGGATTGAACCTGTCCCTAGGTCAAGAGTTGCTGAAGCTGAGGTCAGCAAAGAAATCAGCAAGCTAGTAGAGCATGGGCTCCTCGTTCCATCATCAAGTCCATGAGCAAGTCTGATCCTCCTTGTGAAAAAAAAAAGGTTGGATCAAATTGTGAAGTGATCAATTATCTTTAATTAGATAAAATCACTAAGAAAGATTCCTATTCACTGCCAAGGATTGATGACGTGCTCAATCGCCTGGGGGAAGCAAAGTTCTTTTTGGCTATGGACCTAATTTCAGTATATTGACAAATCAAATTTGCCAAAGGAAGAACAGAAAAAATGCATGGTAATTGCAGTGAAAGTTGTGTATCCTCTGACAAGAATGCCCCAAGGATTATGAAATGTGCTGGTGACATTCCAACGGGCCATGGATTCAATACTCAGTGATATGAAGTTACCCTGTGTGCTGGTATATTTATTCAATATAAACGGCTTTAGCTGGACCTTTACAGACCACGTAGAGCATTTGGAGGAAGTATTTAAGTGATTGCCTATTGCAAATATGAAAATAAAGGCAATTAAATGCCATTTCATTAAGAAGGAGCTCAAATACTTGGGGTTTGTAATATGCTCTGACGGATTACAGCTGCAACCAATGAAGATAGAAGCCATCAAATGAATGTTAATCCTGAAAAGCATTTGGGATATTCAAATCTTTCTGGGATGGTCATATACTATTGCTGATTCATCAAAGATTTTGCTATAACTGCCAAGTCATTATTTCACCTGTTAAAGGATCCAAAAAAGGATTTATGTGGAACAATGAAGACCAAAAATGTTCAATAAGCTTTGAAACTATCTCATGAGTAGCCCTGTGTTGAATTACCTTAATTTAATTAATAAATTATAATCCAAACAGATGCTCTATAACTTGGCAATTGGTGCCATTCTAAAGAAAGTGGATGACAATGGGGAAGAACATCCAGTGGCCTACATGAGCAGAACACTGTTGCCAGAAGAAAAACCTATGCTATTACAGAGCGAGAGTGGTTGGCAGTAATCCACGCCTGCAAATAATTTTGAGTATACATACAAGGGACGAACTTTAAATTCATAACTGACCACTCGTCCCTGCACTGACTTCACAACCTGATGGAACTGGAGGGCCAACTGACACGTTGGGCTTGAAAAATGCAAGCATATGACTTCATAATTAGCCACAGAGAAGGAACGATGCACCAGAACGCTGACAGACTATCACAACTGCTGGTTATTAAAGTTGTATATCAATAGGCTTATGAGTTCTTTCAGCAGATGATCAAAGGTGATATTGAGGATAAACCCCAAAAAATTCAGAGCGCGCTAAGTAAAGCAATGGAGAACTCAAATTTAAGAACAACTAGTTATATAAAACAATTGAAGGGAAAAGATTACTATTTCTTAAACCATCATAACGTGCAGAAATCAACTGAGCCGCACATAAAGTTGTCAGCCATGGTGGTCTAAAGTAGACTATGGAACATATTCGCCAGTACTAGTACTAGTATTTGATTAGCTATGATGTCGCAGACTGTCTAGCCTGGTGTGTGGAGTGTCACCTACACAAGACGCATAAGATTGCAGCAGGATATAGGCTAGTACGCCCTGGTTTTGTGTGGCACATGGTGTCCATAGATGTTATGGGACCATTGATGGTCAGTACAGGGGCGTAAAGTACATAATTGTCACAATAGACCATCTAACCAAATGGGTCAAAACGAAATCCCTGAGCAGAGTGGATTCCATAAGCATGGCGAAATTTGTCCTGAGCCAAGTGGTCTATTGGCATGGATGCCCTCAAGTCATACTAAGTGACAATGAGACCAACTTTATGTCTTAAACTATTCACAGTCTAAAATTAAGTAATGGGAATAAAAGGAGTTTTTTACTTTCCCTACCGCCCAGAGCTGAATGGGATGGTGGAGAGAGTAAATGCAACTTTAACTGCAACGTTACAAAAATTGGTCACAGGGAAAACTTCCACTTGAGGAGCCTATCTGAGTTCAGACTCCTTGCTTATAATATCAGTCACCATTCAGTAACATGAAAACGCCATTCAAACTTCTATATGGGTAAAGGGCCGCATTTCCACCATTCTTATATTCCACTATTGAACCAACTTCAGGAATAAGTGATGAATAATACTTATCCCAGCTGGCCAATATCCTGATTGAGTTACAATATCAGTCATTCAATATGACGCTGAGGAGGAGGATCAGAGCAAAGAAAGCAGATGACAAGAATTGACCGTTAAAGAATACCATGTGGGAGATAGGGTAGCCTATAGTGACACCCATGGGTTCAGGAGAAAAAAACAAGTCAGATGCTATATAGTTGGGTTCATTTGAAATTATCACAAAGTCAGCTACTGATGCCTATATGTTTAAGAATATTATAGATAGTCGTATAGTAAATAGATTCCATTCAAAATACTTAAAGTATTTGACTTGGGAAAAAATAATAACATAAAAAAGAAAAAAATGATGAAAAAAGATAAAAACATGCTTAAAAAATATAAAAGTTAAAAATTTATATTAAAAAATAGATTTTTTCACCCCTGGAAATACATCTGGTGGTGTTCCCACCTACCAAGGGAGGGGGAAAATTATGATGAGATTGAGTCCCAATAATTTGTAGGACCAGCTCAGGTTGAAACTGAGTCTGGTGTGAGTAGTCCTGGGGCACTAGTAAAGGACTCTGCAAGGACATCTGAGAGGAACCTGAGAATGATGAGGAGTCAATGGAACCCATCATGGGGTTAGTACAGGTTGACTGATGAGAAGTCACTGGAACCTGTCCTGAGGTTAGTACAGGTTGAATGGCGAGACACCATTGTGAACCAACTTGGGTTTTATACAGGTTTACCAGTTCATCTCTCATCAAGGACGGCCAATATGGTTTTGGAATAGCATGATGTCACAGGAACCATGCTCAAGAGAAGCAGCAGCGGGTAGCAATAAAGGAAGAGCAATCACAAAGCTGAGCATGGCATGAGAGAGTTGAGTGCAGAGAGAGATGAGCTCTGCTGAAGTCATAGAAATTTGATAGCTGAACATGACCACAGCCTGAGGCAGCTTCCATCCCCAAGTTCTATCTTTTACTGAATAATCTGGTCAAGAAAGGGATATGTTGGAATTTCAGTTGACCACATCATCCATCCCACTGACAGAATAAGTATTTCAAAAAATTTTATTTCCAATATAATATTCAGTGATGATTGCCAACTAGAATATTGGTCATAAATAATCAATGGAAGGGATTCAATGATTATTTCAATTAGTGTTTTGTCATGGATAATCTCTGACAATATTGAGCAGATAATCCAATGAGGAGTTTACATCTGATAGTTGGATACTATGTTGATTTGTTCTGATCAAACGATTGACAGTTTGTTAAAAATACTAAAGCGTTTTTAATGATTTCTTCAGTGGTAGTGGCGTCATCATTCAACACAGCTCTAATAAATTTCTGTATGGCTCCTGACACTAATAAATGATTTCTGAACATCAAGGTTTATGCTACTGATGGATAATCAAGGCAAAGAAGTCCTCCAGTATTCACAAGCAAAACTCAAAGGTCAAACCCTTCTGGATAATAATTAATTAATTTTCAGTGAACAGCTGAAAAGCTGTGCGCTTGTTGTACTAAAAAACCCTCATATTTTTCAATAAAAGCAGATTTTAATTTGATAAAAACTTACTTTTTTGTACATTGGTTGTATAGCTTACTCTTGGGATAAGAGTGCAAGAATTAGATGTCCTTAGGTTGTTTAGTTTATTATCAGATCTCCGCTTGGCTCTGCATGAAGAGAATAGGGAAGAGTTCCCTACCAGTTCAAAGATATCTTCAAGGGTAAAAACACCTGTTTAGCGTTGGATCTTATACTCAACGCAATCTATCAAGAATCTGTGCAGATAAACTAGGGAGAAAAAGAGAGCTACAATTTATTAATCAGCTCCCCAAGTTTAACAAGGGGGAAGATCACCACTATATGAAAAATTCAGTGAGGCAGTAATGTAGTTGATGCCAGATGGAAGAGCGGCGAAAGCAGCTTTAATGGAAACTTCTGGGCACTTGCACTTTAAATGGTTGATTTATAAGCACAAAAGACAGATGTCACAGCCATTTTTTTTATGTGCCCAGAAGGGATAATCAGGGAGGATCTTATCACAGCGTGGGGGTATCACAATGTGGAGATCATGATAGAATAGATGGATTGTGCAAAAGTGCGAGGCACACAAGATGATCAGCACCTTTGAGAAACACATATTGTAGCACGTGAGTCATTGCTGTAGGCCGTCAAACCCTCTGTGATTTTGTGATGGAGACGTTCAGAAGAGAGGTGATAAGGCAAGCCAGCAAACTGGACCATTAGCTTGGCCTGATCTAAAAATCAAGTTTGGATGGTTGGTATGTTTTTATTTTCAAAAAGATAATGACAGATGTGCTGCCACCATGTCTTGGGCTTCACAAGAGAAGGTGAGGTGAAAATACCCTTTGAAGTGGTGGAAAACTATTGTTATAAAAGTGGCTCTATAATTTAATATACTCCATAAGGTTTGCGCAGGGTTAAGACTACAGAGCAATGGACAGACAATGTGGAGATCTCCGGTCCTCAAGACAAACTTAAGTAAATTTAATAAAACATGAAGCAACAGCATCAGTGATATCACACTATTTATTTTACTTTATATAGCAGATTCCTTCTGCTCTCTATCTCTTCTTTATCCTACCAAAAATCTCCCTTCCTCTAGTCTTCTTGTCACGCTTATGTATCCATGACTTTGGTTGATTCCAAACCTTTATCTTAGGATATTATTTTCGTCATATTCAAATTGGTTTATCCTTGTAACTGAGAGGCTCCTGCAGAGTCTATTATTCTTGAATTCGCCATCGCCTTATCACCTTATTTTGAGGCAATTTAATAAATATTCTTCCTGAGTTTGGTATCGCCTTATTGACTTATTTTGAGGAGATCTGATACATATTATTCTATTACTCAGTTTTGGCCAATATTACCCAATCTGCCACAGCTATTTAGGGCTTATCATCCAGTCATATCAATATCTCAACATTACCCCCTTGACTGGATAATAAGTCTCATATTGCTTATACGCCTGAAGGAACTTTACGTGCACTTAATTAACAGTTTTGACCACTTGTGGGGTCCTTGATAGTGTAAGTGTTGACACCCGTTTTTTTATTTTTGAGCAGACCAATTCAGATGTTGGCAAATTTATGCTTTGGCTGAGTCTGTGCTGGTTATGAAAAAAACTATCTCTCCTTTTTTGAGCCAGGCTATCCCACTATGCTATATCTGATCAGCAGCTGATTCTTTATCTGTTTGGCCAAGCTGAAAGATTATGCTTCAGTTCATAGCTTGATTAAGGTGTTCGCCAGGTTGGTCAAGTAATGTTGCAGATCCACTCCACTGGTATCTTCTATGCAGGCATAGAGTAGTGCAGGTAAAGCTGGGTGTCATCTATATAGTAACTGGAATGGACTCTTCCCCATTGCAGAGTGATAGCTACTATTGTAAGCAAAGATGGCAGTGGAAAGGAGGGAATTCCAATCTGAAGGGCATTCTGTTAGAAATTTCCAAAGTATGTTCACCAAGATCCCACTAACTTATTCAACCATACCTTTGAATTTGGGGTGATATGGGGTCTTCAGAACCCCACAGATGGCCATCAGCTCATCTAGCTTTGGAATGATGTAAGAGGTGAAGTTATTTCTGTTATCAGTAAGGATAAACTGATGGCAGTCATGTCGCTGGGTTATAATACTTTTATAAACTTGGCCAGTGTGACCGCCCCCAAATCCCATATTACCCATGCTTCAACCCAATGTGTAAAGTGGTTGATTTTCACCAGAATGTATTTGAAACAGTTTGCTCCTGTCAGCAGGGGCCCCATGACGTCAATGGAAACTGTATTTCAGGAAAAATGTGGTTTCACTAACTGATACAAGGTCTTCTGGAGTAATGGCTTTTCCACTTGACACTGGTGACATCAGGAAATTGTCAAGCACATCAAAGTGCATGCTCTCCCAATAATATTGAGGGTGCAACATTTTTAAAGCCTTTTATAATCTGCCATGTTATACTGCCTTGTGCACGCTCATAATAATATTTGAACATGGCGAGGGTCTCAGGAAGTTCACTGTAGAATCTCCAAAACTTTTATACAACTCACTGTTCCATTAGAAGGTATTAGCTCACATCATGTTTAATGCCTTTATAACTTGAGGTGGTTCATCATTGTATCCTCCACTAAGAATTTTGTCATACATTACATCACTTAGATCTTCTGTGACAGCAATCATTGGGTAATTTCTATAAGCAATCTGCATTCTGGTATTTTGCTCCAGGTTGGTGAAGCATTTTGAAATCATAAACCTGCAGTTTGAGGGTCCATCATGCTATTCGCCCTTTGGGCTCTCTGAGATTTTGTAACCAGTGTAATGTAGCATGATCTGTTACTACTTTAAACTTCACTCCATGTAAGTACACCCTAAATTGCTTGTATGCGTAGATCACCGCTAAGCACTCCTTCTCAGTCATGGTATAACTGCGTTCATGGCAGTTCAGGCTCCAACTGCAGTATGCAATAGGGTGCTCCTCCCCTTCATTATCCTTTTAGGATAGAACCGCCCCAACAGCGGAAAGAAAAGCATATGTCTAAACAATAAATTCTTTATCAAACTTTAAATAGCGTGGCTCAGGCGCGTTTATTAACGTCATCCAAAGTGTGTCAAAGAAACATTGTCATGTTTCATCATTTTGAACATGCCATCCTTTCTTAGTAGCTCAAATAGTGGGTCCCCAATAAAGCTTAAATTGGGGACGAAGCGCTGATAGTACCCAACCATTCCCAAATATACCTGTATGTTGCGCTTGTTGTTTGGCGGAGTCATTTTCTGGATGGCTGCCACCTTGGCCAGCTGAGGCTTTAGCCCCTTTGCGTCTATCACAAACCCTAGGTATTCCAGCTAGTCATTGAAGAAGTGCATTTATGGGGATTAATATTGATGTTGGCTTCAGCAAGCCAGCGGAATACCTCCTCCATATGAGCAAGATGCTCAGAAAATGTTTAGAGAAGACATTGATTTCATCAAGTTACACAAGAACCTATGACAGCTTCAGGTCGCTAAGGATAGTGTCCATAGCCCGTTGGAACGTAGCTGGGGGATTACACAGCCCTTGAGGCATATGTGTTGGTTTGAAGAGCCCCTTGTATGTAAATATGGCACATTTCTCCTGTTCCTCCATGGGCAACTCAATTTGCCAATACCCAATATCAAATCCATTGCTGAGAAGTAGCAAGCTCCACATAATCAATCCAAAGCATCGTCAATCTGCAGTAAGGGATACAAGTCCTTTTTGGTGATACTATTGAGCTTTTGGTAATCTATTACTACCTGGTTGGTACCATCCTTGTTCTTTACAATTAGGACGTGTGAAGCCCATAGACTCATTGGCAGTTCTAAAATCTCTTGCATCAGTAGCTTCCTGATTTACTCAGTAACTACTTCTTCAGCTGCCCTCAATCAGCAGATCAGATGAGACCTTTTGGGGGGATGATCTCCAGTGTCCAATTGATGAACCACCCCCAAGCGCATCCCAAATCATAATTGTTGACAGCAAAAGTCTCCTTATATTTTTCTAATAAAGCTATCGCCTGGTCCTTCTGCTCTTCCAATAACTTCATTAAATTTTTGCATGGTACCACCGCCATTATGCCAGGCTGCAGTTCAATGGATAGACCAAATTCATCCAGTGACCCAAATTTATGAAACCAAAGGACCTCCTCAACAGGGGTAAGTGTAGATACGCCACTATTTAATGTCAGCGGACCTTCAATGGTTCTTTTTGTAGGTTCACTAGTAAGATCTTGATCTCTATGTGTCCCAGAAGTATAATACCTGGATCCACATGGGGCTCAATTTGTGATTGCTGATAAGGCCCAATAATCTCCCAATAGAGTTATGTTGGTATTTCCACCTCTAACTCGTTGCTTACTATTACTTGGTGGCCAGAAGGGATTAATATAGACCTGGTGGCTCTGAGGGGCAGCCC
This sequence comes from Massospora cicadina, assembly GCA_022478985.1. Taxonomy (NCBI): domain Eukaryota; kingdom Fungi; phylum Entomophthoromycota; class Entomophthoromycetes; order Entomophthorales; family Entomophthoraceae; genus Massospora; species Massospora cicadina. Next base: position 56,594 of record JAKSZP010012041.1, read on the forward strand.
TTGATATTCATATATCTGCTGAGGGAGGGCCTGGGTCCTCCTTTTCAGTCAGTGGTGACAAACCAGGGTTACACCATCAATATAAGCAAGGTTGACATGCCCCATATGCACAGGATCCTTTGGCACCCCACTGGAGGTAAAATAAATCAGGATCCGCTGCCCCAAAATCTTAAAGGTCTCCTCCATCGGATCAATGATACCACCAAAGTGTTGCATAAAGCTGTTTCAATTAAAAGGTTGTAGTTAATGTTTGGTAGTACTATTACTAGAGCTGCAACAATTGATCCAAACCGCAAGGGCAGCACACTTTATTCTCCCTCTGCGACAGTGCTTTTAGCTCCAGCAGTCCCATACACCATTTGATGTTCCACATTAGCTATCAGGTTTCTGCCAGATGTGCTCACTAGTGCTAACGCTAGGAAACCCAATATGGTGGCTGACTGCAGGAGGCTATGGTCAGCTGAGAGGACAGGGGCTACTTTAGATGCAAGGTTGGATGAGACTCTGTTCATTAAAATAAAATAAGAACTTAAATAAAATAAGATAAATAATATATTCCTCTAAAAAGTACTTTATAAATTAAAAGGTTTTAATATTTATAGAGTGCGTGGGGACATGGTGCCTTGAGAAGATTCGTGGCCCCATCCATTCAGGATCTTTCCTGGCCTTCCAGATTGATCACCTGTTTTAAACCCTTATTTGACTTCGCTGCCCTTGTGGCCTGATCAGTGGAAACTCCGCTTCACATGACTCAGGAACTGGGGATTTAAATATTTCCCAAATTTGGAGTAATTCAAGTAAAACCCTGAATTCAGTATACCAGCTGATAATATAGAGTTGAACCCCATTCTTGAACTTATTGGGCCATTTGGGATTTGTGCCCCTTGTATGAATGTACTGACCTTCCCCCTGGACAAGCATTTCACCTAAACCAGGGAGAATCCTGACATTGAGTTTTAACGTCAACTTCATCAACTTAGTAGAAACTATGTTGACTGGGGCACCCATGTCTTAGTAGAGCGGACTCAATTTTTGCCAGAAAAATGTCACAATAAGTACACTCAGAATAAAAATAATTTTGACTGTTTACTACGTGAAAATTTAGAGAATCTTTTTCTGAGTAATTGTATAATCCCCTCACCAACTTTAGGGTATTCTTTAACAATAGCATCCACTGGAAGGGCGACAATTACGTTGGGACCATCTAGTCTAAAAAAAAGGAAGGGCGACAATTACTCCTTTTAGGGAAGACACATCCAAGGAGGGTCCCAGCTTGTATGGAAAATTCTGTTCAAATATCTGGCAGGCGTAGGGCTTTGTTTGTTTCTGGGGTCCTCCTTCTTCTGTGGCCTTTGCTTGCACCTATATCTTTCATTTACCTCTCTGGCCAGCTGCTGATATAGGAACTCATTGTTGTATTGAGGGGCTTCAGCTGAATATACTTTTTTAGATTTAGGTGGGACAGTTGGAGTTGGGATAGCGGAGGTAAAGGCCCCATCTCTACTCTGCTACATCTTTTCCCTGGTAGTACTGGTCCTGCTGTATGTAATGGACCCAACAATTAGGGCAATTTGTGCAAGGTGCCCAGAGTGACCACAATCAAAGCAATTTACCCATAGGGCCCACATCCTTGGTTATTATAAGATGGCCTAGGCTAATAGTTGTAATGTTGACAAACAGTGTAAGCAGGCCCAGGTCAAAAGTTGGGCTGCTGGCAGTTGTTGTAAGCAGGTCCAGACTGAAAAAGACTGCTGGGTGTAACTCATCTGAAGGCGAGGTGCATAGTTGTAATAAGGCTGGGGGTTACTGGGTGGACCAAAAACAGGGAAGGGTGAATCACCCAAATGAGAAGGGCTGGTGATGGCTGCTGAGGATTTTTAATCTGTATCAAGTAAAGTAAAGGTGGCGGATAAATGATGCAGAAATTGGATAATCTTGAGCAGAGGTACACAGTGCATTCAAAAAGTTCTGGGACTAACGTTTTAAAGACACAACTTTACAAATAAATAAACTTTCTTTTATTATAATTTAAACGTACAACCTTTCCCTCTCTATACATATTTATATTGCTAAAACAATTGTTAAAAGGTACGCACATAGTTCCTATTTTGTATAACCATGTTTAAACCAGCTGTCACATTCTTATGAATTGTCTCTACTTTATCAAAAGGATAATCCTTCAGTGCCACCTTCAGACTATAATTATCCACCCTATTCACCAGATTTGGCTCTTTCTGACTTCTTTATGTTCTCTAAACTAAGGTGGCACTGAAGGTTCATCCTTTTGATAAAGTAGAGACAATTCAGAAGAATGTGACAGCTGGTTTAAACATGGTTATACAAAATAGGAACTATGTGCGTACCTTTTAACAATTGTTTTAGCAATATAAATATGTATAGAGAGGGAAAAGTTGTACGTTTAAATTATGATAAAAGAAGGTTATTTATTTGTAAAGTTGTGTCTTTAAAACGTTAGTCCCAGAACTTTTTGAATGCACTGTGTATGTTATCCTGCAAAATCAGAGCCATGGCAATGTAAAGTTCACAGTATGGCTTTGCCACAGAGGTCATTACAGTTCCTACATTGGCTTTGGACAGAGTCCCTGCCCCAATTGACATGTGTGCTTCTGTCATAAACTGGTCAGAAAACTCAGCAAGGGTCTCATTATAATGAAACCCAATGGTCAAAACTTGGCTTTCCGCTGCAACATCTATGCACTGCCCCCAAACAAAACGCAGCACAGTTTCCTTCACCTCTTGGTATGTACCAGAGCTGCTTAGAAAATATCAGGTGACTTGGTTGGTACTTCTGACATCCAGGGCAGATATTAAAAATTTAGCCTTGCGCTGATCTGATGCTCCTTCCTCCACAAATTCAGAATTTTTTTAAGTACCTGTGTATTTTTCTGTCACAATTGAATGGAGGCAGCTTACCAATACAGATCTCCTCCTCCTGCTCATAACTGCAAGTCTTTAGAGTGTTCTGGGGAATTAATTTAGGCCCATTCCATATTCTTGCTAAGAAGCTGGCTCAGAAGGGCTAGCGGCGCATGGCATGTCTGCTGCTTTAAGGATAGCATGGGTCTCTTTGTTGGTATTACTGCCATCACCTGGGAAATTAGTCCATCCAAGCATAATTGTCCACAGAGCTGCCATCATGGGTTGAGTAGCTCATGCATCCCGTATGTTTGGAAAAAAGCTCCTTATCTTGATAACCAGCCTCATATTCACCATAGTACAATTTTTTAAAGTGGACCCTTGTTGCTCTTCCCCTTCCCAATGAGTTTGTTGAGGATAGGAGGTGTTTTTCAATTTCTGCTTTGTACAATGTAACCATTCAGTAGTGTTGTACAGGTTTTGGCAAGTTGCCTGTTTTGTTGCTCAAGGATACGCAGCTGGCTGAAAGCATTTTTGAGTTAGTCTATTATGTCATTATGCTCCTGAAGGAGCTCATCTTGCTTTTTGATTACCACATTCAAGAAAAGTTTGATTTTTGCATATTTGGCTGGTGTGGTGTGCCATGAAGATTAACCGTTAGTGCAATCCTAATATAACATAGCTGACAACTGAAAAGTTATTGTTGTGATTGTGCAATGGGCCCCCTATAGTGAGCCTAACAGTTATAAAAGTGGCGATATAGTTAATATATGACATAAGGTTTGCATAGGGTTAAGCTCACTGAGCAACAGATGGATGATATGGAAATTGCTGGTCCTTGAGACAGACTTATAAATTAATTAACATAGAAAATAGCATTGAAAATCCATTTCAAGTTTGTTTCAACCTTGGCTAGGGATTAACCTATCTCCAACCCAAGATTCTTTATCAGATGTGGTTAATTACGTTGGGCACTCTTGCCAACTGAAAACTTAAATTCAATGTGATTTGACTTTTGGTTAATTCAGTTTTGATTCAGCCCTTCAAGACAAATAGCAAATGAACAAGCAATTTGGACTAACTTGGATGGATAAATATATTATCAATAAATAACCAATGGGAATGATGTCAAATGAACATTGACATGGGTTACCTCAGACATAGTGATTTTTGAGAGATGATGAATTAACCAGTGAGAACATGATGTCAAATGGACGGCATTATGGAAAATTCATCCTGAAACATTTTTAAATAAACTAAAAACAATTTACTGAGGAGAAATAAATTTCATCAAATCAATAGCCAAGGTTGATGAGGCCAAAACATTACAATTCATTGAGGGTTATACATATGAACACTTTTTAGAGGAATTGGTCTGATTCACATGAATTGTTATCCCCTTATCTGGATAACGTTCTAACTTTATATTTATATATATAATTGTAATACAGCCAAATTCATCCCCACATGTTTATTGAAACTTTAAAATTAATGATGCATTGCTGCATCCATGCACCGCTGTGCCGCTAGATCAAGCATTATCGTGGTTCTTAATTATAATTGCTTTGTTTTATGATATCATTTTATTCATATTGTTATCTCTAGTTTTATGTGACAACTCTATAAATAAGGTTTATTTTTAATAAAAAAAACCACTTTGACTAAATCATACCTTCTTGGCTAGAGTCTAACAACCCTAGCTGGTTTTATTTTCTCTTAGAAGGTTCTTCAGAGTGTAGGCATCTCTAGGTGATTACGTTTGCTTTAGTGGCCTGTAGAGCCCAAGTACACCTTTCTGATGCTTTAAACCTCTGTGAGAGTACTGATGTAACTTGGTCCCTCAATTGGTGCAGACCTGCTAGTGAATGAGGTACTGGATGAGAACTAATCCCAGATGGACTTGAGATGAATTAGGACAGATGATGGGCTACCCAGGATGACAACCAGATGGGTGTTGGAGCATCAGGTTGACCAGATGAGTGTTAATGCACTCAGGTTGAGATGGCTAGATAGGTTGAGAGTGCCAGCTCTGGGAACTAATGATAGTGTTGGTTGATTCGTGGTGAAGCTGCTCTAGAGGAATTCCACAGTTGAGGGGTTTCACTGCTCATAAACTTGCAAGGGAAGGTGATCCTGCTAGTACTGCTAAGCATAGGGTAATTAGTCTTCATACTATTTATCCTGGCACATCAGTGGTGTTCCAAACCATTTAAAAAAGGTAAGTTTTCATCAAATAGCTTTGGGGACACCACTTTATTTATTTTTATGTATATGACAGATTCCTTCTGCTTGCTATCTCTTCTTCTCCTACCAAAAATTCTCACTTCCTCTAGTCTTCTTATCATGCTTATATACCACGACTGTTCAATTCTGACCCTTTGGCTTAGGCTATTCTTTTCCATCATATTTTAACTGGTCTATCCCTATAACTGAGAGGCTCTGGCAGAGTCTATTATTCTTGAATTTGCCATCACCTTATCCTTATTTTTAGGTGATCTAATAAATATCCTTCTTGAGTTTGGTATCACCTTATTGCCTTAAATTGAGGCAATCTAACAGTAATTATTCTATTACTTGACTTTGGCCAATATTAACCAATCTGATGCAGCTATTTGGGCTTATCATCCAGTCATATCAATTTCTCAACATCTATAAATCTGGTGGGCTCATACACTGACATGGCATCTCAATGATGGCCATGCTTACATAGGGGATGAGCTTTCCATACTTGAGTTGAAGGCTGAAATTCAGGTTGCTCTGAGGGAGCACCAGGGGGCTTCAAAGCACTGCTTGGGAATGCATGAGATGATGGGCTAGGTCCTAAGTTAGGATGTAGCAACTGAAAGTTTATAGGGGCTAGCTGGCCAGTCCAGGCACATTTTGGCTGCAGCTGATAAATGCCAGGAGGTGGCACACCACCACCCCATGTGGGGGCAGTGGGCGTCTATCACATCAACATAGGCTCAAAGTGGTGCAGGTGAAAAGGTTGGTTGAGCATAAAACTTTTTTATGATTTTGGAATTTGATCAAACAAGTGATAGTATCAAAAAGAAAGATGTGAACCATATCCAGCAAGGTAATTATATTTTAAATCTTGAAGCTTATACCCCCTTAGAGTTATAAATATGGTAGGTCTAGAATCAAATAATAAACTTATACTTCATCAATGTAGATATTGATCATCAGTGTACATTACCATTCAATTCTACAATTGATCCCTTTTTGTGAGTAGGTAGTATAGGAATTCTAGGATCAATAAATAAACTGATCCCTCTTGCTGTAAACTATAATCACTAATGTACATAACAATTCTAAAACTATACCTAAAATTCCTCTAGTAAGTAATATAGAAAGTATAGGATTGACAGATAAATCTATACCGCATCAGCTTTAAACCATAATCAAGATGCTATTTTAGATCCCACAGCTTGAATTCACATCAAAATCAGTAATATGGGAAGTATAGATCAGTTGATCAACTTATATCTCATCAATATAAAATTTACAACTATCATGTACATTTCATAATAAATCCCACAGCTCAAACACCTTAAAGGGTCAGTATTGTGAGTCTAGGATCAATGAGTCAACTTTTATCTCATAAAATGTACCCCTAACCATCAAGGTGTATTTCAATTCTAAATCCTGCATTATAACTTCCCTCAATACCAGTGATATGGGAAGTCTAGAAGTAATTTTATTATAATATCTCATTAGATGTAATTTATAACCATCAAGGTATATTTAGATTCTATATCCCACATTAAAGTCTATTAAGGTCGGTAAAATGGGAAGCCTTGGATTGATTGATAAACTATATCTCATTAGCTGTAAACTATAACCATAAAGGTGCATCTCAATTCTTGATTCCAGATCTTTAACTCTTTCTAGGTCAGTATTATGGAATTATAGGATCAGTTGATCAACCAATATCTTATTAGATGTAAATACTAAACAAAAGTACATTATAATACTCAGTAACCACGCTTTTTTGCCTTGTCAGGGTCCTTGATATGGGAAGTCTAGGATTAATTGTTAGACTAATATCTCATAAATTGTAAAATGTAACAAGACACATTAATTAAACTCACAATCCTAAACTCTTAACATAGTCTTTAATATAGAAAATCTAGAATTAGTTAATCAACTGAAACCTCATCAGATGTAAACCATAAGCATCAAGTTACAATTGTTTTTTGAATCACATATCTTGACTCCTTTTTATAATAAATGAGATTTCTAGGACCAATTTATCCTCTTGTATCAACATTCTAAACTGTACCAGGATATTTTCAATTTTTGATCTCACAGCTTGAACCCCATAAGGTCAGTAAAATGGGAAATCTAGGATCAATTGACAAACGTATTTCTCATCGGCTATAAACCATAACCCATCAAGGTGCGTTTCAATTCTAAATCAAAAATCATGACTTATCTTTCTTGGCCAGCCCTATATTTAATCTAGATCAGTCAACCATTATCTCCTCAGATGTAACCCAAATTATCAAAATGCACTATAAATGAAATCCCACATCTGAACTCTTTTATGGGATATTAATATGGAAATATAGATTAATTGCACAACCTTTAGCCATCAGCTTAAACCATTACCATCAGGGTGCCTTTAACTTCTAAATCTTACATGAACTCTTTTTTAGAGTTAGTGGATGCGAAGTCTAGGTCAAGGGATAAACTTATATCTCATCAGATGTATCGTCATCTCTCAAGTTGCAGATCAGTTATAAATCCCATATTTTGAACTCTTTCTGAAGTTGGTAATATGGGATGCTTGGATCAATGGATAAATTTAGATTCGTCAGAGGTCAACTATAACCATCAAAATGCACCTTAAGTTTAACTCCACGCCTTGCACGCTTTTCAGGGTCAGTGATATGGAAGTCTAAGATTGATGGATAAACCGATATCTCATCAGATAAAAATTATGCCCCAAACAAGGTGCATTTCAATGCTAGCCCCACAGCTTGAACTCATTTCAGATCCAGTAGTATGAAAAATTTATTATCAATGAATAAGCTTATATCCCAACAGTAAACCATAACCATTGGTGCTTTTCAATTCTAGGCCCACATCTCAAGATCTTTCTCAATTTGTAACTTGGGAATTATATGACCCTTGGAAAACCCCAATAGATCATCAAATGTAACCCATAACCATCAAAGTGCATTTAAATCTTAAATCCCACATCATAAACTCTTTTTAAGGCCAGTTATATGAGCACTCTAGGATCGAATGATTACCTATATTCATGATGCAACCCATAACATCTTGACACGTTCTTATAGAACCCATAGCTTATACACTTTTTAGGTTCTCAATTTTGAAAGGCTAGGATCAGATGATAACCTTGTGGCTTATTAGATAAGCCCAAAACCATAAGGTTGGATTCATTTTAAGTCCCACTCCCTGAACTCTTTTTCAGGGTCAATAAAATGGTAAAACTAGAACCAATAGCCAAACCTATAGCGCATCAGCAGTAACCCATGACCATCAAAGTACGCTTCAACTTTAAATCCCTAAACCCTGAACTCCTTCCAGGGTCATCCCTATGGGAAATCTGGGAGCGATGGATAAACTAGCATCTCATCAGTTGTCACCAGTAGCCATCAAGGTAAGATTTTGATTATGGCTTACTTCCTATACGCTTTTTCAGATCAGTAGTATAAGGAATCTATGACTGATTGGTAGGCATATACCTCATCAGCTGTGACTCGTAACCAGATACAGGCCAACTATAAATTCAATAGCTCATATTCTCTTCAGGGTCAATAAAATGGTAGAACTAGTATCTATTGATCAACTAATATCTTATCACCTTTATACAATAACCACCAAGCTAGGTTTAAATTCTAAATCCCACCACTTGAACGCTTTTCATGGTCAATAAAATGGTAAAACTAGGATCAATTTTCAGCTTATATCTCATCTTTATACAATAACCATCAAGCTACATTTCGGATTTAAATCCCACCACTTAACCACTTTTCATGGTCGGCACCACGGTAAATATAATCCGTTGGCCAACCCATGTCATCATCTGTATACAATAACCATCAGGGTACACTTCAACCCTCAACCCCGCAGCCTGAACCCTCTGCACTCGTATGTCACGCTGGAGGTGACATGACACCCAACAACTTTGAAAATAAATCGAGCGCAAAGGGTTAACTCACCTAGGGTCATTAATAGTAAAGTTACAGATGTTAAGATTAACCCGAACGCCACACCTAAAATTATCTAAAACCTAAATCATATTCCGTATCTGGGGCCATTGCACAAGGCCGGGCGGCGTGAGATTAGGCCGATCGACATAACGTTTAAATGAAGCACCGAATGGCATCCCACCAAAGCTTGACCGGCCAGGCAGGTAGGCGGGGGTGGGGGCGGCCGGGATCAGCGGAAGTACCTGTCCAGAGATTCGCCGGTGAACCGCTCGATGGTGAGGATGAGGTCGCGGGTGCAGGCGACGACCAGCTCGGTGGGGTCTAAAGGGTTACGAACGTTTAAGAAAAGGGTTACCCTCCAGGACCTCGGCCAGGAAGGGGATGGTTTCGGGGAGGAGCGGCAGGAAGCCATCCTTCTGGCGCAGGTAGAAGGCTCGCAGAACCTTCAAAGCGACGCACCTCGCCACCGCGCCCGCCCCGCGGGTCTTCAGGGCGACCCGGTGGTTCAGCGCCTTCCACGCCGACTCGCTGGCGACCGCCAAGCATAGCCAGCCGAAGCACGGGACGAGCGAGGCCTCGGCGACGGCGAGGTCCTCAACCACGTCGATCTGCTGGATCAGGGGCGGCAGCAGCTTGTTGAAGGCCTCGAGGGTCCATACCCCTGGCGAGGTTATTGGCGTAAATCAAGTTACCTTCGGTGTCGTACTGCATGGAACGGGCGAGCGAGCTGAGCAGATGGCCCCACAGCGGGTCGACCGCCGAACCCTTCCCGTAGGCCCCCAGCGCTGCGATGCAGTGGTCCAACGTATAGATGAAGTAAGGCGCGAAGACGTGCTTGAGCTTATGGAGGGCGAGGTCCACGAGGCGGTAGAACACGATTAGGCGGTCGTTCCCGTGGGGGGTGCCCCGGAGATCCTGCGTGGCCCACTCGATCAGCTTCAGGAAGATGGGCTTGAACATGTCGTCCCGCAGCTTCATGGCGAGCAGGAGGAAGCTCTGTAGCATCACATCCTCGACGGCGTCGACATCCTAGATGGGTCAGTGGCGTGACCCGAGTCACGGTTACCGGCTGGCGGTAGCTCTTATGGAAGTGGCGGAAGTCCAGGCACTCCAGGTAAAACTTGAACAGCAGTATGTACAGCTTAGCGACGTCCTCCTGGGTGAGCGAGACGATGACGTTGGAGAGGAGGTCAAAGAAGGCCTGCGCGGCGGTGCGCCCGGTAGGGGCGATGGGCGAGTAGAGCTTGAAGAGTATGGGCAGTAGGATGCGGGGCTCAAGATGCCGGTGCAGAAGGTCGAGCATGGAGTTGATGCGCGCGCTAAGCGTCAGGTCGGCGGGGCGCTCGGCGAGCTTGCCCTTGAAGGCGATGAGCTGGGTCACGATCCGCGGGAGGTAGGGGCTCGTAAACTTGGCCAACTTGGTAAAGATGGACTCCAGCAGCACAAACTCCGACTGCCACACGCTGTTCGCCAAGGCGTCACTATCGATGAAGAAGGACTTCTCCATCTGGCTCAACAGCAGCGGCATCAGGTCGGGAATGCACGCCACGAGCGACAGGCTGAGCTCCTGGCAGAGGAACGACGCCACGTGGCAGTTGGAGGCAAAGATGGGCCAGGAGGGGCTAGCCAACCCATGCTCCCCCAGGAGGACCGGGACGACGTGAGTTGTGAACGAGCTGGCTTCGGTGGTACGGTGGTGGTGGCTAAAGCACTGCACGTAAATCCCCAGGCAGTTCAAGGCGCTCTGTCGGTTGACGGCAGCCTCGGCGGGGGCGGTGGCGAGGCGCGCGAGGGTGGGGACCAGCGCCATGAAGAGCTGAACTTCGATTTCGGAGAGTTGGGAGTGGTAGGCCTCCAACTTGGCCTCCAACAGCTGCATCGAGCGGTAGCGGATGGTGGAGCGCGCGTGGCCGAGAAGCTTGGAGAGGAAGGCCGTAAAGCAGGGCAACGAAAGGAGGTTGATGACGTTGTCGAGGACGTCGTAGACAAAGCATACCAGCTGGGTGAAGAACTTGACGACGGCGGGCAGGGTGTCGAGGGTGGCGAGATGGTCCCGGAACGAGTCCGCAAGCACCAGTAGGCCCTCGGCGAGGTGGATGTAGTCGGCGTCCAGCGTGTCGGCCTCCTCGCTGTTGGCCTCGATTTCAAGGAGTTGGTGCAGGAAGGTCCGCTGGGCCAAGACCTCCCGGATGAAGTTTACCACGGCAAACTTGTAGTGGCGCAGATGCTTCTCGGAGTGGTCCGCGAGGGCGTAGATGTTGCGGAAGGCGGGGTCGATGTCTTTGGGCTTCTCGTTGGGCAGCTGAAGGACGCTGTCGAGTAGCTGGGTGAGGCCCTTGACCTGGGCGTTGGGATGGAACTGCCCCGCGATCTCGACGCAAAAGTCCCGCAGCTTGACGGCATCGTCGCGGGAGCCCTGGGCGTGGTGGGTGGCGTAGATCTCGAGGATAACGCCCAGGACGGCGTAAAAGAAGCTGGCGCCCATCGTGGAGATGAGGATGGTGAACAGCTTGATACGGCGGTGCTGAGGAATCTTGAGGAGGGCGTTGACGAAGACGCTGACGAGAGGCTTGGCCATGAGCACCCGCTCGTCCTCCGGGTCAGATTCCGACATGGCCTCGAGCTGGAAGCTGTGCATGAGGGGCGGGATGATCTTGGCGATGGTCTCCTGGATGATGAAGAAGGTGTAGTTGTCATCCTTTTTGGCGGCGCTGGTGCCCATGAAGGTGAAGATCGGCATGACGTAGTTCAAAATCTTCTGGGGGAATAGGGCCGCGGTGGCCGATACCAGGCGCAAGGCCTGATGGTGGGTCTGAGGCTGCGCCGGCAGCTGCAACAGCTGCACCACCCCGTCAACCTTTATCCCAACCTCGTTCACGGGGGTGCCGCCGGCTTGAGCGCAGGTGAGAACGTTTGCCAGCACCGATAGCAGCATCTGGTACAGGTAGTTCGAGGCCGTCGATGTGGGCCGGATGGATGCCTCTTCCAGCTGGGTGAGAATCTCAAACAGGGCCGACTCAAGCCCCAGGAACTCGGGGCACTCGTCCTTGGCGTTCATGGCTTCAAGGAGGATGGTCAGCTGCGCTAACGGGCGCGAGCACTCCGCCGCGACCCCGGGATCGCGCCTGGCCTTTTTGGCGGGGTACCCGTCGGTTGGGAAGAGCGACAGGAGTTCCGCCAGCGTGTCCTGGATGGCGAATTTCGTCAGATGGAGGGCGAGGATGGCCGCCTTGGCCATAGCCGCCGTTTCGCCAACCTCGCCGGTACCGATGGACAGAAGCGCCTTGAGAAGCAGCGCCTGGGATGGGTTGCTGAGGCTAAGGAAGAGCTCGGGGGTAACCTTCCGCAACAGCAGCTGGCTGACGGTCCACTCGCCGCAGCAAGTATGGAGGCCAAGCCCATAAACCAGCGCGTTGATGTACCGCGGGTTCTTCGTATCGAGGGCCCTTAGCGCGGCGGGGGTGAACAGATCCAAAAGCCGCGAGAGGAGAGCGTGGGATTTGGCATCCAAGGGGGCACCCTCCGCGTACAGCTTCAACCTTTGGGAGAGCATCTGGGACAGGCCGCGGAGCTTGGCCTTATCGTCCATCTCTGAGATGAGCTCCAACATCGCAAGCTGCCCATCAACCTCCGACATGGCAACAATGTGTGAAATCACCCCCGCCAGGAAGGGGTGGTAGAGGGTCGGGGAGCCCTTCTTGGGTGGCTTGGCGCCAAAGTTAGCCTCCAGAGCAGAACGAAAGATGGCAGCAAAGGATTGGGAGGTGGACTGAAGTTCAGATTTTCGAGCAGCAAGGAACTGGACGAGGTACCGGGCGGAAGAAAGAGCCAAGGTGCGTAGGGGTACGGCATCGGACCCATAGAGGCACCGCTTCCCAAAAAGTTCCCACCCCGCGGCGTTCGTTTCGCCTTGAGCGGCGTAATGCTTCTCGAGCGCCTCCAGGCAAAGCACGCCCCCGAAGCGTACGCACTCCTCGGGATGGCTGAAGGAGGTGAGGATGTACGGCAGCACCAACTGGAAATCCTGGCGGGTGGCCTGCTGGGAAACATAGAGGGACATCATGAGCAGGGCACGCGACTTGACCGAAGCTGGGGTACGGCCATCTACCAAAACTCGGCAGCAAAAGGCGACGAGGGCGGTCCGGAGATGATCCTTTAGCAGCACGGATATCACCGCGGGGAACTTGGAAAGAGGTTGATGGCCCAACACGCGGAAGACAAGGCCGAGGGTAGATCGGTAGCTCTGGACCTCAGCTGAGTCGTTGGAGGCCGCCAACCAGGCCTCAGGCAAAGCATCGCTGGCAAACGCGAGCAGCACGTTACTCAGGCAGAAGGACACGGCCATCAAACCCGCCTGGCCGTAGCCCTGGTCAGCTTCCGACGCAAGAAATTCAAAGATCTGTTCCGGGGAGGAGGCACCCCCCGTAGGGTTGGAAGGCTCGTAAGCGGCCAGCTGCAGCAAGGCCACCTCAAACTGAGAAAGGGCGGGTGCAAAATAACTGAAGGCGCGAGTTTTAAGCAGGCGCCTCAAGACGACGGCGGCAATCATCACAACCGCGAGCTTAGCCGGGGTGGACCTCAGGCTCGAAAGGAGGGTGAGCGCCCCCAGCAAATGGTCAACGGGCTCCTCCGAGTTAACGATGGAAGTCGATACACAACCGACGTAACTGGCATTAAAGGCGACCCAAGCCTTAGGTTCAAAGGGCAGTTCGGAGGCGGCCTTGAGACAACTCATGGGGAGCAAGGGTGAGGTAACGTCCTTTACCCGGCGCAGCAGCCCACAAACAAACACATGGGTTGGGTGGTTATCCTTAGTTACCACGACGTTATCCAGGAGGGGTGCGAGGCAGAGCGTCAGATGGTTCCTGACAAACTGGGGCGATAAAACAATTTCGAAGCCCAGTCTTAAAAGGTGGCTTGGAAGAAGTTGGACCAAGGACCAGAGCTTTTCGGAAGGCAGGGCCTCAACCAGGGCAGGGTGCAGCTTCAGCATCCTTAGGATGGCGCCCATAACCTCAGGGGCACCCCCATCCAAGTGCTTCAGGAGGGCGGGGAAGAGAGCGGCATAAACACCACAATCGTGGGACTGTAGAAGCTGGCTAAGCTTGTTAACGGCGGCGACCTGGAAGCGGGGGTCGGGGTGGACCAAACTTGCCGAGAGCGAGGTGTTGGTCTCCTTGAGGGGAACCGAGATGGAATCCTGAAGCTGGCCGGCTAGTAGCCCGTACAGCTGGGCGTAGCGCTGGCTGTGTCGGCCGCCTCTGCTCAGCTCGCCAAGGTGCTTGGCAACCAAGGTTTGGACAAGCTCGCTCTGCTGAGCCTCCAGGATTTTAAACAGCTGGGCCAACGGGGTGACCTCTTGGAGGCTTCGCGTCCCAACCACCTCAAACAGATGCAAGCAAAGGTCCGAAACCACCTCTGCAACCGCAAGGCACGAAACGCCAGCAATTTCCATCACCAGCTCAAGCGCGGTTGAACGGGTGTCCGCTTGCGCCGTCTCGATGAGCCCCCAGAGCAGATATTTGGTAAAGGCGACAACGTTTTGCGTAGCCCCGATTACGCCCAAGGTGCTCACCAGCTCCTTCTTTTCAATCAGCCAGTCCAGCAACTCCTGGCCACAAGCCTTGGGAGTAAAATACTGGGGTTGGCTATGCGATAAAAGGACGAGGGCACCTAATACGGTGCTGAATTCAAGCCTAGCCTTGGTAAGCCTTTTGATCAGCGTGTCCAGAATCTCCGTGGTCAAGCTGACGCGAGAACTTAGATGGACGAGCACCATAAATGAGGACACCACAAAATCCTCGCACGAGCTGCGCAACCCGGCGAACGCGGCCGGGACGATCAGATTCACCTCCCTTTCGGTGAGGGACGGGATCGCTTGCTGGTAGCTGAGAAGCACCGACGCGTAAAAGGTGAAGACCGCTGAGTACCGCGGGGTTTGAACGGCCGCCTCCTTAACCATCTCCAAAATAAACCCCACCAGCGCCGTATCCCTCACCAACCAGCGTACCAGTTGGGCCCTGGATAACCCCACCTTGGACTTTCGCACGCCGATAAGGGGGCTCCACTTCGAATCGGGAAGCAGGTGGAGGATCGACAGAAACTTGAGGAAGGGCTGGGTGTCGTGGTAGGGGAGGATGCACCGGATCACCACATCGACGTTAAACTCGTTGACGCGGAACCGGCGGACGAGCCACTCGATCGCCTTGCCGGCCGCCGAGACCAGGAAATACGGCGCGAGCAGGGTTAAGAAGCGTTCGATGCTCCGATCCAGGCTATCGTTCTCCACCTGGGTGAAGGTGATCCGGTCGGCAGCTCGGCTCGCGTCCGAGAACAGGGCGCCCCTAAAGCTCTCAAACCTGGCGTCCAGCTGAACCAAACTGTTGAACCCCTCCACCCCAAGCTGGTAGATGGTGGCCAGGTCCTGGTCCGCCGCCTCTTTGGCCTCGAAGATGAACGAGTCCCGATACCGGTCGTGGTTGGCCTTGGTACGGCGGGTCGCCGGATCCCGTACATGGATAAGTTGCTTTTGGAGCTCGGATTGTGGGCGTGCTTGGGAGGCAACCATTTCTATTGATGGGAAGGTATGGCTCTAAGGTCGGGTTAGAAGGGTGCAAGTAATCTTTACCGGGCTTATAATACCGATTTAAATTTAAATATCCCCCCTAAGCCAAAATTCGCTAGGTTAAATAAAGTAAAAGGAAATTGGACTTGTATGGGTAACCTTAACTCGGTTTTATTACAGAATCGTAACCCTAAGGCGAGTAAGTAAGCTAACTTAACCAACCTTAAAAACCTTTAATCGGGTTGACTTTTTAGACCAACCTTAAGAATCTTATACCCCAAATAAAAAAAATAATTCAACTTATTTTACGGTGTTGGAGGATATTAAAATTATGGATTTACCTAAATTTAAACTGTACGCGTCCAGTTGTAGAAGCCAAACTATCCCCCAACCTTTACCTTTTGATGATCAAGTGATCGATTCCAAAGGTTAAAAGATTTTCTAGGTTTGCATCCGAACCGAATCCGTTCGGAGTTGGGGATCGAAGGTTGACTTACCCACCAAACTTAAAAATCTTCTTGGAGCGCCGAAAAACCTTCCCCACGATTTTTCAAAGGTGTGGGCCCGAAACTTTTAAAAAAAACCCACCCTTCGACCCATTCCACGGTTCGCCAAATCGGTCGTAGGTTGTACCGATCGTCCATGACTTGAGGATCGTAAATACACGTTTAAACCTTTGGCCTTCAACCACGAGTCTCACACGTGATAATCAGTTTGGGCCCAAATAACTGAACCCGTGTGGGACTCATGGTTGTAGGTCAAAGGGTTAGATAATAAATGCATTCATTTTATCCAACTAGCCGATTTACCCGTGCTTCGCTGCGGTGTCTATAGAATTTAGCTATTTAAATTTAATTTAGATTTTATACTATAAATAAACAAAACCGCTCAGCCAAATCTAATTGCTCAATCGAATCAACCAAATTCCACCAACCACTCAGGTAAACCTAACTGAACTTATCAAAACAACCAATAACTAATCACCCCTCAAAACTAAACTGTCCTATCGATTCGACCAAAACCCATCAACCACTCGGCCAAACAAAATAATCATATCGAATCAATCAAATAACACCAAACTGCTACCCGAAACATCTCTTTATACTTAAAATCATTGAGTATGTGTCATCTTCCAAACTACTAAATCAACTTCTACTTAACTTGCCAAAAGTATTTTATTAATCAGGTGAACCACATTAGGCAGGTTTTTAAAATATATAGACCCAACATCCAGATATCTGTGCTTCGCTACGGTATTTAGTTTATCAGATAAGCTCACATTGTAGCCTATAGGCTGTGCCAGCATTACTCTCAAGCCACTCAGACTAACAGCTTCACTGTTGCCCTCGTGGCTGGTGAGCTGACTATCCCAAATACTTAATCTACTTAAACTAATACTAATTTTTGTTGAGTTTCAGGTGAGCAAATTGGTGAATCATTAGATAATATTTGCCAATTCTCACCCACTCACTCAAATAGATTGACCCTATCAGACTCAAAGGTTTCAGATGTTAGTCAGTGAAATTTTTTAAGCAAAAGAATTTGAGGTAATCAGGCTTTAAGGTTTCAGATGTCAGTCAGTGAAATTTTTTTATTAAGTAGAAATTTTTTATTAAGTAGATTTTTATTTAATTTAATAAATTTTATTCAAGGTGGGCCAACCTTGGGACAAATATATTGCACCAATAGGAGGGATGGGGAGTAGGGAGCAAAAATATAGGAGTGGAGGACAAAACCCAAGTACTGGGGGTAAAACCTTCCTGCATATATTCTTTTTAGTACTAGATGGTCCCAACCCAAGGGGGGATTCATCAATGTTCCTGCATATATTCTGATAGGCTAGGATTATATGATCTAACTTCACTAATTCACTTGGTCAGACTGAGGCATGGTGCCTAAATCCACATATATTAATATCCTCTTGGCACAGATATAATTTCTGCTATGACAGGATTTGAACCTGCATCATGAGGGGCAATAGTGGGACACCCATCCTGACTATGCCACACCCCCTCTCAACATTTTTATTCAGATTGATATTAAATAAAATAATAAGAGGGGAAGGGAGGAAATAAGTTGTCAGGGAGACAGCAGATAATTTTTTAGATTGTCCTGCCAGTTGGAATACAAAAGCACCCAAAAGGTAAGCCAGAATGCCAGAGGCATTGCCACTTGAATGATGTTGACTTGCATGGGAAGATGTATAACAATTGAGTGCTGGTGGTCCACAAGCACAATGAGAAATCCAGCAAAAAACCAGGCTGTCATGACTCTAGACCCAGTGGCCCTTGGCACAGGGAATTGCACAATTGAATCAGATAGTTTGGGGCTCTCCATAGGAAAACTGGGTACAAAAACAGTGGCGAGGGGGCAGATCCTTGCCTGGAGTGGGGATAGTTAGGCTCACAGAATACCAATATCCTGCTGGCGGATGGCCTCTACAATTGTGGAGAGTTCCACAAAATTTTTAACACAATAAGCCTAATTGACTGTTGTAGGAACTAGTGTTATTATCATGACTGGGATTGCCCAACAAATAAATATGGGGCCCAAAGGGCCTCATTGTTAATGTCATAGGGAGTTTGGAAAAAAATTGAAACAAATCAAGTAATAAAAGCATGGGGAGATTTTAATGATTTGTAAGTTAAAACTGAACGTTTATTTCCTCAGTGTGTTACAACTGCTTAAATATGCAATAAATTTGGGGAATAGCTTGGGAACGCACAGGACCAGGGCCCTCAAGATTCAACCTAAACCAGCAAAAATCAAGTAAGGGGGAAAAAATGAAACTAGTTTGAACTGAATTTTAAAGAGTTGGTGGCAGGCTGAGTCACTGTTGGTTTGTCTTTAGATGCTTAATTATGGGTTTACCGCAGCTTTGACAGTTGGCATGATGGTGTCTCACCCAATGGGCAACAGGAACCTCCCAAGACCACTCCATATAGGGGCAGTCCCAAGAGGTCAGTAATGGGTTCAGGATGCCCAACCTGCCCACACCCAGTTGCTTTGGCATCTGTTTGTCCAAGCGGGATTCATCAGATAAAGATTTTGATATTGGTGGGGAGGGTTTTGAGCTGGCAGCAATTTTTGACGATGGACCAATACCATTGGTGAGTTTTACTGACGATTTGATATTAGGCACATTCTTTGTATAAGGTCACACCCATCATGCTTTGTTGCCAAGGATTTGGGGCAGGTTTCAAACCAGCAACAATATTTCCCAATGGCCTGATGTCATTGGCAAGTTTTACTTATGATTTGACATGAGGTGCATTCTTTGTATAAGGTATATGCCCTTCAGGCTTAGTTGCTGAGGTTTTGGGGCTCTTGGACCTTGATTTTGAAGGCTCATTGCCATTGACCTCATGTGGACTTTTTGCTCCATGAGAATGCTGACTTTCTAATATTTAAGGTGAAAATTCCCTCAATTTGCTGTAATAAATTGGCAGAAGTAAATGTGGGGATAGGTGGCTGGGCCTTTAAAAGGGAGAGCTGTTACCCATCACTTGTCTACCACATAGGTGAGGTCATCCTGTGAGACAAGAGGGGCAGCTGGCCTTCTTGGACCCTTTTTGAAAGGAACGGGAATGCCACCCAGTCCAAGCGGAGGGGATTCTCTCCTGGACTTACATAAGTTTTCTTAGCCAGTATAAGTTTTTTGAGTTTTAAAAAGCTTTAAGGGGCTCTTAATGCAGGCAACTATTGTGGGATGAAGACCTGGGGTACTGCCCCACCACACCAGGGCTGCACAAAACTAAGCATCACCAAATGTGGGTCCTACTGCAATTGGGTGTAGCTCATGCTAACCTAATCTGACATATGCCCGCCATGTTTAAGTACTGGGCAGCTTTTCTGCACCAGCCAGGACAGAAAATATGCCTCTCATCCCCTTTGTGGGGGACAAGACCCAATGACCCCCAGGTTTAAGGTCCCTGAGGGGGAGAAGCTGAAGCCCTCCTATTGAGAATTTTATTCTCAATACTAGGTGACTCCATTAGTGTGCCAGGCCAAACAGTATGAAGACTGCTGGCCCTTGCTTTTTCAAAAGCATTGGTGAACTTTCTCTAGAAATTTGCAGGGCAATCCATCAATCCAGCAGACCAACAACTTCTCCTTTTGAGGCTTAACCACTTGTTATGGCTCAGAGTTCCTCTTTGGAACTTGTCCAATGATTGTGGTTCAGTGGCCTTTATTGACTCCCTTATGGTTTCTCCCCTTCAATCTTTCCAGTTCATCATTGTGGCTGCTAGTTGCTCAAGTTCCCGCAGGGTTTCCATCTAGTTTAAGGTTGGGAGTTGGTTGCACTGATCACTCCAGGTGTTTAACCCAGCTCCTAACAACTGGGGATCATGAGTCACATTTCTACAAGCTAAGCTAACTACCGTTAACTAAAAACTTAATAAAGATGGGAATACAGAAGATATTTTTATTAAGAGAGAGATCAAACTATTTATAGGCATTTCTTGCCAGTCCACATCATTAGCATCTATGCCAGCATCATCAGTACTCACTGGTGATTCTCCCTGCTTAGTATTTGTCAGCACTCTCACTGACAATACTCATCATCCTCAAATATCCATGATTACATCAATCCTTGATTTGTCATAATCTGAATTAGTTAGATATATTGACATTCTCAGCATAAGTTGCCAGTATCAAATTAAACCTAAAATACTGTCAGGGATTCCTCCCAATAAACTCACAAAGTCAAAATGTGATTTGACTTTATTTAATTAATATTAAATGGATCAGCATCCTTGGCATAAGTCAATGGACCTCTGAGATTTGACTTTCTGCTGAAAATTCCACAATCATTTCACATGGAGTTGGTGCAGGGATAAAAGCCTAGCTTAAACAATTATATTAGTAGTTTGACATCATTGGCATAAGTTGCCAGTATTGAAATTAACTGAAAACTATCAGGATCAACTCCCAATACTTTTTAATGTCAAATTTAAGAAATTTGTCATCTTAATTGATAATATTAAATATCTCAACATCCTCAGCCTCAGTAGCTGGTGTTGAGACCCACCAATTTTCTATCTGGCATGATGCCAATACCTTCTTGATCCTGCAGATCAAGACAGCCCAAACCAACTGAATGGGGAGCACAAATTGGGGTATTATCATTAATCAAAATTAGCAAACTAATCAGCAACCATCCTTAATTAATTATTATACTAATTTTGTTAATATGTGAGGAATATCACCTGGTTAAAAATCCAACACCTCCCCTTTGTCACCTGCTTTTTTAGCAGAGTTGTGCTATCCAGCCCCTTTTAGTCCAGGAATCCTTTGAGTCCTTTCAGATCAAATGCAATTTTCTTGCATGATCACTTTTGTTACCAGCCATTTCATGCCAACCATACTGGCAGCTAGCCATGCTTCAGGACAACTTGAAAAACTGCAGCATTTATTGTAGGCAGGTGAACCAAAGCGCATCCAACCAGAATTGCCCCTCCTTTGACCTGGGGTCCACACCCACGAAAATCCAGCTTGTGGGGAGGCCATTTGACAGGTGCCATGCCCAACTTGTACCCCCCTTCCTGCCTATATTCTCCCCTTAGGGAGTTCTAGACACCTGCAAGAACAGGTCAGCACAGTCATCACAACCATCCTACACTGTTTTCAGGCCACTACATGACCTTACCAACGTGCTTCATTGGGTTCTAGTGTTAGCTACTCACCTGTGTTTCCATGGGCTTTCCCCAGTTGCGCCACAAGGAGGTCCCAGCTTACCCTAACTAGCTCACCAGCCAATATAAGTTTTAAACTGTTATGAACCAAACCTGCAGCAGATTTCCATCAGGATATACCCTGTTAGGATAACCACCCTTGCATAGTAAACCCATTATCCCCATTGAATTTAATTAAATAACACTGAACTTCTAGCATAGATATATCAATAAGATTGTTCACCACCTGGCTATAGTTATATACTTTATCTTGCTTACTATATAGTTTTTAGTAGGTGCCTATAAACTAGTAACTGCCATAAAAAATCTTAGTTTCTTAGTTTATTTGATTTATAATATAAAAATTGGCTTATATAACGATTTATAGTTTTTTTATATATTTGGTTAAAAATTGAACTTTGAAAACCCTACCTAATTGAGAACTTAACACTCAAGAGGCATATACATACCAAATTTTTTCTGGTAGGTTTTTAGTTTGGAAGAAATAATATAAAAATGTGATTTAAAAATTAAAATTGTTTATAATGGATATTTAATACTTAATAGAAACCAGATGTTGAATATAAAAATTTAAATAATTTTAATAAATAGTCTCTTAGTAGGTATCAATATACTAAAAAGTTCCTCCATTCCAAGTTTAAATTTAAGCTTATATGGTTTAGTTTATATGATGAAAATTAGCTTCTATAAAATAAAAATTTATAGTTTTTATCTCTTTGTGGTTAAAATTGAGTATAAAATCTCTTACCTACTCCATATCCTAAACTCAAGCTGCATATGCGTAGCAAAATCATAAGTGTAGTTTTTCTAATTTTGTAAAATACTTTTGTACATACATTTCTAGATTTAAATCATTTTCTAATAAAAATTTATTATAATAAAATTCAAACTACTTTTTCACATTATAAAAAAAATCCTAGAAATGAGTGGTACCTAGCTGAACTGCAAATCTAGAGAAGAACATCCATGTCAAATTGAAAATTTCTAGCTTATGTGGCTTAAGAGAAACCTTGATTATTGGTGTCTATATTTATGTTTTATAGATTATTTTTGCAATTTTTGTTGGTATAAATAAATTTAAAAAATACTTATATAATTGATATTCCAAAACCCAAGCTGCACATACATACCAAATTTTATAAGCATAGGCTTGTTAGTTTTTAATATACTTTTTAAACTTTCTCAAATTTGAAGCATTTCATAATAATCAATTTATAAAGGTAAATTATAAACTGCTTTTTTACATACTAATAAACTTAAAAATCCTAAAAATGAGTGTTTTCTTAGTAAAATTTTAAAAAACTTAATAGACCATCAATGCAAGATTTTTAATTTCCTAGCTTTTGTAGTTTAAGAAAAACCTTGATTAATTGTTTTCTATAAATATCATAGATACTAAACTTGCTTACAGTTGTTTCCCTGTTGTATAAAATATTTTTGCTACAGTTGGTTGAAATTGATTCAGTAGTTTGAGAGATTGGAATATACCCATAATAATCTTCTTTTAATTGAGGGAACAGGGTTTTACAGATTAATTTGCATCCATTACAGGCCATTTTGTAGATTTTTTATTGATCTTTTCATCCATTACAGGCCATTTTGTATATTTTCATTTATTTTGCATTCACAAAAAGCCTTTTCATATATTTTTCATTTGCTTTTTGCTTCTATTGTAAACTAGGCCAAAATTAGCCAATGGATGCAAAAATCAATGAAAAATATATGAATTGGCCTGTAATGGATGTGAAAATTAAAGAAAATATACAAATTGGCCTAAAACTATGTAAGCTGGTCATTACCAGATAATATTAATATATCTACTTAATAAAACTCTAACACTGACTCTCATACAGACATTGTGTCTAATAGGTTCAATCTATTTGCCAAGTAGTTGAGAAATGTCAAATATCAAATACTTTACCAAATTGCTCACCAGAAATTGAACAATCTATCTATATTTCTACTTAATAAAACTCTGATAATGAGTGACTGACTGACATTAAGCCTGATAGGTACAATATATTTGGCAAATGGTTGATAATTGATGAATATATTGAATAATTTATCAAATTTCTCACCTTGAACTAAAAAAGCAATTAAGGGATTATTAATTAACCTTAAGGTTAACTTAAATTTGCAGGTTCAATTCCCATCCAAACCTTTTTTATTTAACTCTTTGTTAAGTATAAACCTAAGCAGTGCTGGGTTACTTGGCTAGTCATTTATAAATTTTTATTTTAAATGGTAAGCCTAATTAGATTAGGTATATAAAATTACCTATAGTATTTAAATAAACAAGATAGTATAAAAAATTAAAAACTTTTAAAAAACTTTTGGATAAAATTCATAATTATTTATATTTTTCAATGGATTACTGTATTGTCATATAAAATAAAAAAGTCTGTCAAATTTCAAAGCTCTATCTAGTATGGAAGGTAGTTGAAACTTTTGAATTGACCAAATACTAGACTGCTCAGCTGTAACAATATACTCATTTCCTTAAAATATAAAATTTTCACTTCTTACATATAAAACTTTTTATTTAACTATAATAATAAAAAATTTGGCTTTAAGGTGCATGTAAAACCCCTCCCATCCACATAGATCCAAATTTTCAAAAACTCTACATGCTCAAATTTTGTCTGGGCATTGCACACACAAAAAGAAATGCTTTTATTATTATAGATTATCTAATTTTCATTAGCAATTGCAAAATGGTTATATAATGGAGGATGTGCAAATTAGAACAAGTATTTAATCTGCTATGGATCTCCTATAGTGTTAAGATACTTTAATAAGCAGGTTTTTATCCAAGAACAAAATTGGCAAACAATCAAAAGCTGTACTTATCCAGATTAGCGGCTAACAGAAGATCATTACATCATTATAGACCTTAATATTCTGAACATGTAACTTATATAGTAAAAATTTACATTAAAATGTAAAATAGAGTCATTGTCCAATAATTCTAAAAGTATAAACAAAAAATAGGGAAAAAAGAACCTCCTAAAAAAGGCATTAAAAGATATTAAATTTAAGAAATTATAAATACTCAATAAAACCCTTTTTGAAGTCAGCGCCATATTTTTAAACTGACTTATAATAGGCATTTATAATATATATTATTCTTGTATATTCTAGGTTGCTTATAGTTTACACTTGGACCTATTCCAATATAAGCTTTAATTTGTAGTTGTGAGCAAAATTCTTTAAGTTAGGTTGGAATATGGCTGTCTTCATAAAAGGGTTTTATTAGACTTATAATTCTCAATTATTTTATACTTTATGGTGCCTTTTTAAGGAGCTTCTGTTTTCCCCAAAAAAGGAAGCTTCTTCCCCAAAAAATAGTGCCTTTTTAAAATTTTTTTTCTTTAACCAATTTTATTTTAAAAATCACTATCCCTATATATTATTTTTAAACCATCACTATTTCTTTATAATAATAAAACTCATTGTATATAAAAATTATATAGTATCTCATAAACAAATATACTAATAATTCATTTTTATTAAGTTTAGTTTATTTTTTTGGTCAAATTATGAAAATTTATTGATGACCATCTACAATAATTCAACTTATCAAATTTAGCTAATTTTGTTGGTCAAGTTATTCATAAATGATAGGCATCTATATTGATTTAAGCTTGTCACACTATGATCTTATACTTTCTTATATTTTGAACATACCCTCCAGCCATAGAAAATATATCATCTCAAAAGGTTGATTCAAAGTTATTGCTTCACCAATGCCATAATTAAGTTTTCTGGCAATGAATTAACTACACAATTGAAATCCACTTCTTCCAGTTCATATTAATATACAAAAAGAATTACTGATCAAATAATGGACCAATTCTCACACATTTTGTGCATTAGTATCACTTTTTAGAAAAAATGACCTGGTATGTTTAGTAAAAGCACCTTTTTAGTTCACATCTACTGCCCTAATTAGAGCAGTACATGCAACTTTCATAAGCTACAGTTACAAAAGGGAATCCTATATATAAGAGCTTAGATTGCAGATCTGAAAGCTCACAGTAAGTTCACTTTTTATAAAAAACAAAAACTCTCACCAAATAAGCAACCCAACCAGCAGGGGACATCCACTGATACTATTAGAATTTTCAACAATGAGGCCTGAGTAAACAAAATAAACTTAACCAATAAAAATGTTGGCAATGAGACATGAGTACAACAAAGAAACTTGACCACAAACATCACAATTGACATAACAGAAATAGAAATAACTAGTAGATTGAGGAACAAAACCCCTCAGAAGGTATCTCAAACTCAATGGGTACTAACAGCAACCACGCTGGCAGAGTCTGGCGGTCCCACTGATGGGGCAACTTGCAACAAAGTAAAGGTATTAGTAGGCAACATCCCCAAAAAAATCCATTTGCAGCCCAATACCCTCAGTACTGAGCAACCACCCTCCTCAGGGATTGTGGAAGCCCTATCTACTAGGGGACCAATCCCCAACAGTTTTCTCCCCATGCAGGGAAATGATTGCCCTCAAGTTAAACAAAAAAAAAGGTGAAGATCCAATATTTATGTTACTTGATAAATTTTTTGGAAATTTTCCCCAAAAAATAAGCCCCCTCATTTGACTAACCTCTTACTGGGTCCAAAACCTGATGAAATTATGGTTGCTTTAGGAATCCCTATAGCAATAAAGCTGGAGGAAGTTTGTTGGCAATTGTCTATATAAAAGTCAGTCCCCCATTTAGCTAACCCCTTATTCAGTCCAAAACCCAATGAGATTATGCTCACTTTTGGAATCCTTTTTAGCAATAAAGCTGGAAGATATTTGTCATCAATTGTCCCTAACATAAGTCAGCCCCCCATTCAACTAACCCC
Organism: Massospora cicadina; assembly: GCA_022478985.1. Classification (NCBI taxonomy): domain Eukaryota; kingdom Fungi; phylum Entomophthoromycota; class Entomophthoromycetes; order Entomophthorales; family Entomophthoraceae; genus Massospora; species Massospora cicadina. The sequence goes on from JAKSZP010012041.1 coordinate 82,774, forward strand.
TTATTGGGTCCAAATCCTGATGAGGTTACGGTTGCTTTAGGAACCTCCAATATCTATAAATCTGGGGAAAACTTGTTGGAATATATCCCAAAAAAGATCAGTCCCCTCATTTGACTAACGCCTTATCAGGCCCAAACCCAGATGATTTTACATTTGTTTTTGGATCTGACTCAGACTCATCAGACAACCTAAACCCATCACCAAAAAACCAAAAGTAACATCAAAAAAACTCCAAATCTTCCAAAACACAAGAAACAAACAGCATACCCATAACACACTGGTGAAATATACACCAATGCAGAAGGACATGCCGCCCATAGAGGCATCTATACATGTGAGGTGACATATTAGGAAAATCTACAATTTCCATATGCAATGGTGAATCAATGGATCATGAAAGCCATATCCCTTGCTACAGCTGCAACATGGCATGCAAACGAATTTTCTTCTATAGCTGCAAAATGGTGGATTGATATGGAAATTCCAATTGAGTTGGCAATAACCTTCAAATCACTGTGCATATGCATGAAGTAGGACCTCAAGTGGATGAAACTGTCAGTAGACTACCAAGCGGTGGAGGCAGCATTCTGCGTGGACTTAAAGCCCAGGGATGCTAAGGCATGGCTAGATGCAGGTATTGACCTCTAAAGCGCCATGAGGTTCAACAAGGCGGGTATCCCACAAAAATAGAACTTCAGTCAAGAGCTCATGGCTTTTGTTATCAGAATTAAATGCCTACATGAAAATGTTTCTTAATGCTACAATAGCACTCAACTGGGCACGCCATGCTCTCTCTGCTGAAACAGCCCTTGAGTGGCACAATAATACCTTTTCACACATTGAGGCACTACCGTGGATCACGGGAGGGTTTAAAGCCACCAAAGCTCTGCACTGGTTGTACACTCAGATCACACCCGCCATGGCACCTAACCTTCTACAAGCTGGTTGGATGAAGGAAAAAGCTCTATAATGAGGACCCTTCAAGGAATAGTCACCAGAGATTGCTATTAACTGGAGCATCAATAGTTTTACCCCAGCCAAGATAAAGTATTGGCTTTGTGCCAATACTACAATAGAAAATTTTCAAGATTGGGCCAAATTTGGGGTAACAAAGAATATTTGCAAGTCCCTACACAACTGCTCCTTCACATTGGAAAAAATTTGAACCTCTGGTGGGATCATACCCCTCTGGCCACAGCAGTGAACTGGTATGCGGCAGGATTCACCCCTGACACAGCCCACTCCTGGATCAGGCTCAAGATCCCACCCCAAGCAGCAGCGGCCATGTGAGGGGTTATGACTCTTGAACTTGAATGGGATTAGTTAAAGATAGGCATTTCAGGTCAAATTGATCCACAACTGGAAACAGTCATTCCCTGAACCCTCTCTTGCCACCCCTACATAGCGGAGAAGTTTACTCCTACTGAAGCCTTCCAGTGGAGTGAAGTGGAGGTTCCGGCAGATTCAGCATGCCTGTTCACCAACGCTGGGTGGAACAGCGTTACTGTCTGATACTGGTGCTAACAAAGCGCCATAACCTTTAAAGTGCTGCTTAAGTATCTAATTTATCCATGTGGCCCTGAGGCCTCATTTAATTGGTATTACTTCAGCTTCCCACTAATGGAAGCATTGGAATAGCAATCCCTCAAAATCAGCATAGCTATGGCCAGCACCATCTGCAAATGTGGTAGCCATATGCATTAATTGTAAGCTTTCTTGACCTGAGGATTCAACTTAGATGAAGCAATCATCTGGATCCTCAAGGGGAAACCCCAGTGGAGGCTCCTATACCTTGTGCTAATAATAAATCATATAGCGTGGCAGCCACCCCTCATGAGGAATCCTGGAAAAACACCAGAAGTCATGTGGACTTTATTTGAGCACTCAACAGTGGTGGGTTCTGTGACTGACAGGTCCCTAAATCTTACCTTAAGGATGCAATTTGCATCCACATCCAATTGGTAAGGAAAGAATAATGGTCAGATCTGATAGTTGCAATAAATCATGAGCATGACAGCATATTGGCTGGTGGAAATTTCGATCACCACTGGGTACCAAAAGTGCAGATATATCACCATCTCAATCTCCAATGAACTCGATCAGAAATGCCTGTTAGAGGTAGGAATAAAATCTAAGGACTCCTATCTGCGCACTGAACTCACCTGCTATGCAAATCAGATGGTGAAATGGGTGACTTTTCACAACTTACCAATGGACCATGCCCACAAATGGGTCCACAAGGCAATTTACACCAGCCTGTCATACTATGGTGAGGCTCATGAATTTGGTAAGCCAGCGGCAAGTACATTTCTAAGTGTCTTTGTCCTTATACAGTGGAAGCTCTTTATGAACCTGCGCCCTGGATGAAGACAAACAAAATATCTTCCCCAGTTTATCTGTATCCTGGGCTCCAGAGGGTGATCTATGTGGAACAAGAGGATGAAAAGCAGGTATGTCAGTTTTGTTACCATATGGGACGCATGATGGCGCAGTGTCACCACAAGAAAGTAAAATCACCCCAAGATTATAATTATGACCCTATAAATGTGATCACCAAAGTTGGGTCTAAAGACTTCCTTTACCCCAAAACCAAGGAATGGATCCCATGTAATTTATTGGAGATAATGGACATGCAACGCCAGCATCAGGAACTGGATGATGCCCACTAAGAATCGTGGGCATTCAAGAGGTAAAGCGCTCTGAGGCCAATGATGAGCCATCCATGAACCCAAAAGTGAAGTCATATAGGATGGATGAGGAAACGCACCCAGCGTCCCAGCATGCCCACCCCACCCAGCCAGGATGGGCGGAGAAGGAGGAGCTACTGTGGCAGAAAGCAGGGCCAAAAACTTGTAAATGGTCATCAGTAAAAGGGCACATAATGATCAAATCCCCCGCAGAACAACTTCCCTCAATTAATTAAAACCAACCAGGTGGCTGAAAAAGGCAAAAACCCTCAATTTACTTTCACCAACTCAACTCATATGGGCAGTTGACAACCGCAGCTGATTATAGTGCTTGTCAGGGATCAAAGCAGACTCTGCCACTCGCTTCCCCTCTCCAAAGCAGCGGCCCCATGTTGTACTGAAAATGTTTCTTCTCTCTATAGACAAGGAGACAGGGATGGAAATGGAATACCTGGTACGCTCCATGCCAGGTAACAAAATCCATGTCCTGAAAAGCTGCGCCAACCGTCCTTCTCCAACATGTCACCCTCCTCAGCAACACCCACTGCTACAAAACTAATTTATGTCTGAGACTCAATGCATAATTTAAATGATCCTCATAAATGTGGGTCAGGCAGCCATCAATGATCATAACAACCACAAATGCTAGGGGGATGGATAGCATACATACATGGGCGATGAAAATGCACCGCTTCAAAACTAATAATCATAATGACCAAATCTTAATATCTGAGACTCAGGCATATTTCCAGCGCTAAATGGTTTTAAGCTCAAACTGAGACCCCAAACACCACCCATGGTCTCAACAGATTAAGTGCTAGGCACTTTGGTCAGACCATGTGGTGATCATCGCACTGAACAAAAACATCAACTTAAAATTTGTGAAGGTGGCACATTCTGGAAGAATCATGGTGGCTATGGCCCATGATAAGAGAACTGTTAAAACTCTTTAAGTGATCGCTGTATAAGCATCACCCAATCCCCAAGAAAATAAACAATCTTGGCAATTCCTGTCAGAAATACTAACTGAAGCCACAAAAGTTTTAGCAGGCAACTTCGATTGTTGTACAAATGCAAGTAGGGATACATTCCTGATTTGCAGACTAATTCCCTAGTATGGCGAATGACATTATGATGTACCTTATGCATCAGTAATTTGTCTTACAATTGACAAGGAGTATAATGAACCCTTAAACCTTATGTAATGGGAGTACAATTCAAATGATGAACTAGTAAGTGGCTCCCAACTGGACTATATAATAGTCTCTTCCAGCCTCAGACAGGCTATGTCAAATAGTAAAGTCTCCATTAATGCAGAAAGTGATTGCATGATAGTGAAGGTGGCCATTGATATGGGCAACACCCCACCACCTTGGGAGTGGAAAATATTCCCTCCATGTTGCAGGACCCAGATTGGCGTTACACTTCCAAAAAGGGTTCAATTGAATAATAAAATATCTAGATCACCAGGCGGTCATTGATCCCCTAGACCTCTGGAAAGAATTAAAGAAAACTCATTAGGGATAGCGCTAAGTACAAGAGGACCAAAACCCATAAACTTAATGCTGATGCTAAAGAGCTAAAGGATGCCCTGTCTGCCCTGAAGCAAGAGTGGTGTGACAGAAAAGTATGGTGGTGGGAGTATCATAAAAAGCACAAACAATATCAAGTGCTCCTATGAAAACAGGATAATGAATGATGGCATAGTGCAACCTTCTGCCACCAAAGCCTGCTGGGGATAACGACTAGGGAGAACCTGGACAGCCTTAAAGAAATCCAAACACGCACCAAAATATGCCAAGTAGAGACTTCCAAATTGTCATTTCAGTGACCTGCGAGTAATCAAATGTGAAATAAAATGGTTTTATGGCGACCTCTTCCACCCTAGCAAACCAAGTAACACAGTGACAGAAGCCCTACTAGCCTTGGCTAAGCTGTCACTTTAGGGATGCTCACCTGCTGACAAACATGATCTAGTGGCTGAAACCACATGGATGAGTTAAAGCAGGTGCTTAAGGACGTGCCAAAAAATAAGTCCTCAAGCCCTGACAACATGCATTTAGAGATTATGAATGTGATCTGAGAGCGTGTGGCACTGGAACGCGCCCATCTTTTTAACCACTGTCTGTCTCACAAGTGTCAAATCCCAGGGGTCATAAGACCCAAAAGATGCTTCTATACAAAAAAGGCTCACAGTAGCACCTTCAAAACTGGCTCAATTGCACTGTCAAATGCTGGTTTCAAAATTCTTAAACAAATCCTCACATACTGACTGATATGTACCACCCCACAGACTATCCATAAATTAAAATGGTTCAAGAGGCGATCTATAAGGGAAAGTATTTGATCAGTTCAAAACGCCCTACAGGAGGTGTGTGGGACCAAAAACGGCTATTTTATGTTTTTGGACATGAAGAAGACCTAATATTGAGTAGCTTGGTCATTTTTAAAAGGTGGCAATGAATGCTGTTGGAATCCCCACCACCTTTATCACCTGGATAGGTATGCTGTACACAGGTGTCAATACAAGAGTCATTATGGCCACTGGTGTAATGCAATCAATCCAATTGGATAGGGCATCCACCAAAGTGATCAAATGTCCCTTATTATATTTAACTTTGCTGCAAACATCTTAATGGCAATAGCAGAATTGAAGTTGCGGGCATCTGCCATACCAGCCAAACCTCTATCAGGATGCAAGCATTTGCAGATGACATGGCGGTGAGAATTAGTTCAAAAAAGACATTTAAGGTGTTGATGAGCTCCTTTCCATTTACCAACAGGCATCAAATGCTAAAATTGATATTGACAAGATGGTAATCATTAAAATAGGGCAACCTCAATTCTCTTCACCATCAGGCCTAAATCATGTAGCACCCATACAAACATTCAAATATCTAGGTATCCTCTTAACATAATCTGGTCTGGAAATTGAGGCAATTGAACAAGCGGTGCTCTCCAATATGTTGTCCTATATGCCTACTGGAAACATGCCCACTTGAACCCTAAAGGGAAGATACAGGTGCTAAATGTCTCCATACTCTCAAAACTTTGGTATGTGGCTCACATCTTACCACTGAGCCCAGGCTTGGAAGGTAAAATCAAATCGCTCATATGCACCTTCCTGTGGTTTAAGGCCCACATAGCGCCAATCAAATTGGATGTCCTGTTCAAACCCAAACATGAAGGGGGTATGAGACTACTAAATTTTGAGGTACACACCCACCAGATCTGGGCCAAAGCTTTTCTCCATATGATGCAGTTTCATATATGCTTCCCAGCACTAGCGTGGGGCATCTTTTGAGCCTGAATCCAAGGGATACTAGAAAGAATAATATCACAATTCATTAGGGAGTGGATGCTGAATAACTCCTGAATACCTTTTAAATGCCACTGACCCCACTATTGGAGACTATGCATCAGGGTGGTGAGGTTGGGCATTTGGTCATCCACAAACATGCTGCAAACTGAGGATAAAATTTGACAGGATCTTGAAGCCAAACAGGCAGCAATGGCTGCGGCTATGACATGGGAGGAATGAAACCAGATTGGGAATGAATTTTCCAAAAAGAAATTAAAATCTTTTATAATATTTTGCCAATTGATATTGGAGAACACCCCCCAAAAATACCACCAAAACCACCCTCTCACATCTGAATCCTTAATGACTGGGTGGAGAAAGGTCATGACACCAACTATAATCTTAAGAAATTAGTTATGGGCTCAATAACAAACTACTGACCTCCAACCAACGCTCTTCCACCTGGAGGATTTTACACCAGATGATTAAAACAGGTAAATACTGCAGCTTAGGGTACCCTTATAAGGAATACCTGGTGTGCACCAAACATGAGACAGATATTGCCCATCATTATTTCAAATTCAGTATATATATAAAGTATTGGTCAGTTATAAGACTACTGCTATCTGGCAAGCAACAGCCGCTGGATATACTCCCCTTTCAGGACTTTTTTTTCACTAAAATGTTTAGAAATCAGTTAATCAGCTCTGAGCCTTTTTATAACATTATTGTATATGGGTCAAACATGGCAATTGTGGCCAGAGAATTGAGTCACAAGAGCCCTCATTACATGGGAATGGTGTGGAAGACAATTTGGATTTTCACTGGCTAGCTCAAACAGATCTCTAAATTTTTGCACATTGTACCCAGATGTTTTTGAATCTCATAATTGGCTTTTATATCCAGATTACTCATCAAATGCTATGAGTCCACATTCAGACTGAAGACCAAATGGCATGTAAGCCCGCTGTCACTTGAACTGTACTAGTGATGGCAATTGCTGATCAGTAATGGTTGGTGATGCTACTCAATTTGGTGGCACCTGTTCCTGATTTTTTTTTCTCACAGGCTGAAATCACTGTTTCCATTATACCTCACGCCCTTATTTCATTGTTTGATTTCTTAATAAAGGTATAGAGTTGAAAAAAATCTGGACCAATTCCTACAAAAGTAAAATGTGACCTAAGTTGGATATCCTCTATTTTTAAATTTTATTCGAGGTGGGTCAACCTGGGGATGATACCGCACCGATTAGGGAAGTGAAGAAAATGGGAAAGGAGGATAAAACCCGGAAAACCTCCATGCGCGGCGTATGATAGGCCAGGAACTCCATGGACCGCCTTTGCTATTCGCTATCTCGGTTCGGGGCATTGGCGCGCAAAACCAACACAGTCAAAATCGTCCCCTACCCAAAGTCCATTACCAGGATCGAACTCGGGAGGCAGTGGTAGAGAGTCCATACTCTACCACTGGGGTATCCTCCCTGATATCCTCTATTTTTGAAAAAGAAGATCATTCAAAATGGTCAAGTAGTTTCAGAGTTATGTGCAAACAAACAGTAAAGAACAAATATATATTTCGAATTGAGGACCTTCTTTCTCAAGGTTGGTTAATAAACGAGTATTGGCAAAATTGGAACAAATATCCATGACAAAGTTTCTAGCCATTACTGGCTTAGAAACTGTTTCGAACAAAAATATAAAGTGGTAGTGAGAAACCCATGCAAACTATCTACCCTAAAAAACTCCCTCGCAGGGAATCGAACCCTGGCCGCTCCGGTGAAAGCGGAGAATCCTAACCACTGGACCACGAAGGACATTAAATTCTAATAAGCTAAATTAATACTCTGTATAAATGTATCATCTGACTTCAATTATTGTACACTTTATTTTTTCCTTTTTTTCACTGAAAATGAAATACATTTAAATAGTAAATCTACAGATTTGAGAGTTATTTTGAAATAGACTAAAGTCAACCACTATATAGATTTTTAATAAATCTAACAATGATTTTGATATTAAGAAACTATTATTGATTTAATTTTAATTGAAATCTCTGTTTATCTTTAATAAAATTTTCTCAGCCAAACAGAGTCACTTAAGTCATAAAAAATATCGGCCCAACGTATTATAGATAATTTTTATTGGGAATGTAAATTCATGGATAAATGTAATAAGATAAAAAATTCATTATTAAATGATATTGCAGCAAAGAATGTTATGATGTATTTGGGAAAAAATAAAGTATAGTTTAAAGAAAAACTAAAAATATTAAAAAATCTTAAACTTTATTGGTATTCTTCTTAAGCCCAAAGTCCACAAAGCTATGTATTGTTTTAAATACTATACTACATAACTCTAGTTTTTATATTGGTAGATGGTTATAGATAAGTTCAGTAATGTGCAAATCCATTGAATCAGCATCTCTCTCATTTAAGCATCACTTTTGCAAGTTAAAAGTAACTAGAAAAAGTTAAGAGAGAATAAACTGCTTGCTTCTGAGAAAAGCACATATAGAGTACTACCCCACAGCCAACTACTCCAAAATAAGTAAGACACTCCACCTTTCTGTGCTTAGCATAAAGAAACAGACAGCCTGCTCACACTTCCACTATTTAAAATGTATAATGAAGTACTATATGATGGAGAGAAACTCCACAGGATGACTTCCTGCTGGATCTGACCACAGTGATACCACAACAGTGCCCAATAAGCTTCAAGGAGATTGTCATCTTCTTCCATGCCTAAGTTGCACACACTCCCAATCAACAAAAATAATCCAAAGTCCACCAATATAGATAATGTATCCTTCAGATCACTTCCTACAAACACCTGACACAGAGCGGTTGGTGATGGTATGAGACTGATTCAAGTGAATTGGCAACCAATCCAGCATCTAATGCATCTAAAGTATTTTATTTGTCAACTTTGGAAGTACAAACCACAGTGACCAATACCAAATATCAACTGTGATGCAAGGCAGAATCCCCAATGGTAGAATCAACGCCAGCTTCCCCTAGAAAGCCTACAAGACTTACCAATGAAAGTTTAAGGGGAGGCACAGCAAAAGCAAGTCTATCAGTGCTGGGAATCTTCCCTGACAAAAATTGACCTGCTCAAGCACCCAATCACTTGTACAATTTTTTAATAAAAGACTCTAACAATGTTACAGTTGCATTAGGATCCAAATTTTGAAACATTCCAAGCTGCTCACTTAACAAATTCATTGGTCCATATCCCTCAAAAATCTACAGTTGAGGCAGAGACAATCCCTGACAAAATTTGAAGTGATTAATCAACAAATTTGTTGGGCCAAATACCTAACAAAAATATAGTTGAGGTGGGGACTGTTTATGACAAAAAACTGATCCTTTTGCTCACCAAAGTCATTGGGCTGCAACCCTGATGTTGTTATAGTAGCATCAGGATATGAATCCAACTGATTTGAAAACCAAGTAAATTTAGCATAAAAGTAAAATATTTGACAGATAAATCTGACTTTGCCACCATGCGCAAGCTGTCATCCAGTGCCCCAACCATAGCCCCAGTTAAGTAATCGCTTATAAAAAGAAATATGCTTGTGCATTGTGGCATGTCCTTCCATGACTTTAAACAGTGGGATGTATTTTAATTCCTATATTCCACAGCAGCCCAGTGGATTACAAAGTAAATCTCTCCAACCAATGCTTCCCTTTGGAAGGACTGCAAGTTTTCTGCCAGCACCACCAAATGATGGCTTGAGACTCAGATCTCACTGGATATGGTAGTCGTTTTTAAATTGTCTCAGATCCGCACTGAGGATGCCCTAGAGTGAATGAAACTCCCTATTGACCACCACACGGTGGAAGCTGCCATCTGAGAGGATTTAAAGCCTGCCAAAGCAAATGCCTAACTTGAAGCTGGGATTGACCTCCATAATGCTTTGGAGTACAATTAAATTGGAATCCCCTCAAAGTTCTCCCAGGCAGTTGGGAGTTTGAGCCTCTTACTGATGGCACTTACTGCATATGTGAAATGCTTACCAAATGCTTCCACTGTCCTCAAATGGGCGCGCCATGCTATTCCAGTCAACACCACTCTGGAATGGTACACCACCACGTTCTCACCTGAGGAGGCACTACCATGGATTGTGGCTGGTTTCAAGGCTACTGAAGCCTTGCACTGGTTGCATACACGGATCCTTCTGGCAACTGCATCCAATCTGATGAAAGCAGGTTGGACCAAAGAGAAGGAGGTCAAGTGGGGGCCCTTATGGGGTTGATCACCAGATGACGCCATTAAGTGGAGTGCTAATGGCTTCACCCCACTCTAAATAGAGTATTGATTCCATGTTGGAGCCAATATTAAACTGGTCTGAGATCGGGAAAACTTGGGGTCACCAAGACCATACATGAACCCTTCATGGCCGTACATTCCCTCTCACCAAACAGAGAGTATGGAGTGACCATGCAACTTTTGCAAGGCGTCCAACTGGGATGCAACAGGTTTCAGCACCAATACTTCACAGCCTTTAATCAAACATGAGATATTGCCCCAAGCAGCATCAGAAATGTGGGGTGTTATGAATACTAACCTCAGATGGGAATGGCTTCAGCTGGTATCCAGATTGAAAACATCTGTGACTGGAAACAGTCATTTCCAGAACCTGTCGTTGCAGACACATAGCCACCAAGGGATTCTCACCAACAGAGGAATTCCAGTAGTGTGAAGCAGAAGTGCTCGTTGAAATGGCTAAAGTATTTAATATGGGATCTGTAGTAGCGTTACCATGAAGGATTGGTGCCAGTAGAATTCTATCATGCTAAAAGTACTACAACATTACCTTCACCTGGCGTGTGGTCTTAAAGCCGCTTTACATTGGTCCCATCTGGGTTTCTCGCCTGCCGATGCCCACATCTGGCAGAAAATTGGAAATTGATGCAACGTTGCCCCAAAGTATCAGTTGATGCAGAAATAATATGCGCCAGGTGGAGGAATTTCTGAACTATACTTTCAGCTTGGATGATTCAATAAGCTGGATCATGAAAGACAAGACTTTAGCAAATGCCAAAAAACATGCCATGCAGTACCGCAGCTGCTCAATCTGATGAATCTTCATGGAATAGCATTGGAAGTCATATTGAATACATCTACCAGTTAATTAGTGGTGGATTTACGGAATGCCAAGCCCTGGAGTCATACCTTAAGGATGCTATCCACATCCATCTGTAATTGATTGAAGAGGAGGAATAGTCCAATCTAATTATATCAGTTTACCAGGAGCTTGATAAGGTCATGACAGGTGGCGATTTCATTCACCGTTGGGTTTCAGAGCGAGAATACATCAATATATTGCAATACCTGGCAAACTCAACAGACAAAAACTTCTTAAAGTCAGCAAAAAACAATGACGTCTATCTGCAAATATAGCTAACCCATTACACTAATCAAACCTTTAGGTGAATTACTTTCCAGAACCTACCAACTGACTGGGAACAGGAATGGGTCCACAAAATGACCCTCACTGGCCTCTTCTATTATAGGGAGGTTCAGAATTATAGACAAGCTGGTGGAAATTATATCTCCAAATGCCCATGCCCATATAAAATGGAGGCACTTTATAAGCCAGCCTCATGGATGAAGTTAAACAAGATTGCCTTTCCACGCTTCATCTGCTTGCCTAGCTTTAGCTGTGTCATTTACATAGAACATGAGTATGACAAACAGGTATTCTAGTTCTATTATCAGACAGGCCACACAATGGCTCAATGCCATAATAAAAAAGGGAAGATGGCCCAAGAATTTGACTATGACCCACTCAGTGGAGTAACAAAAGTTGTATCAAAAACCTTTCTCCATCCCCAAGCTAAGGAGTGGATCCCTCAGAGCCTCAATGAGGTAGAAGACCTGAAGAGACAGCAAAAGGAGCTTGAAGCCGCCCACAAAGAGGTGTGGGAGCATGAGGCGGCTAAGTGACCTGAAGCTGATGGTAAACCCTTCATCAACTTCAAACCCAAAACATACAAGATGGATGAGGGGACGGGTCCTGAGCCAGTTGCACCCCGCCCATCCCAAGCAGAGTGGGCGGAATGGGAGGAGGAGTGCTGGCAAAAGGCTGGCCCCAAAAAGTCGCTTAAGTTGGGATACCCATTGCCAGACCCAAAAACTTTGGCACCCAAACCTGACAAGCAAAAGATGGGTAAGCAGTCAGCATGGAAACCATCTATGAAAAACCCAGTGCTGACAGCCAACCAACCCAAACTGCCATGCAACCAGGCCTATCTGATTAAGACCCAACAAAAAAGCACTGTTCCACCCAGAAAGCCAATAATGGTTCTGAAAATTGTTTGGGGACTTCCTCTAAGACTACCAAACAGTCTGTTGTATTGAAGGTGCTCCCCAAGCTGGTTCTCAAGCTGTTGCCCTTGTCAATTGACAAGAAATGGGGATGGATATGGAGTACCCAGTTCACAAAATGCCCAGCAATTAATTAGCCATTCCCATCAACTGAACTTAAAAAGTGGAAACACCGCGCCTAACCTTGGCACCAACCATCTGCAAAAAGCCAACCATAATCTGCAACTTTATTAACAATCCTGACAACCCAAATAATCTTTTTTTAGTACTAGAAAACCCAAATAATCTTCATACCCATGGGTCAGGCAACTAGGAATGATTATAGTGACAATGATTGCTAGGGGGATGGCTAGTATATAAACGAGGACAAGGAAAATGCACCGCTTTAATAATAATAATAATAATTCTATTGGCCTAATTTTAATATCAGAAACACAAGCATACAGCCATATAGAAATGGTACCAAACTTGAATGGAGATGCAATGAGCCACCCATAGTTCCTTCAGATTGAATGTCAATCCCTGTGGACGGATCATATTGCCATCATTGCACTAAACAAGAACATTGACCTGGAATTCGTGGTGGACTCATGTTAGAAGAATATTGGCGGCAACCGCCACAGTAAGGGAAACTGGCAGGAGCCTCTGAGTGGTTGCCATATATGTCACACAAAGTCCTACACAATAAAACTTTTTGAAAATCCCATTGGAGGTGCCAACTGATGCAGCTACGGTTATATCAGGAGACCTCAACTGTTGGATGAATGTGAGTCAGGATATGTTACCTATGAGAGAGCACCCTAACTTTAAGGATGGAGATATTCTGAATTACCTGATATTGTCATGAATGTGTCTCATGATAGATGAAGAGGACAACGACCCCACAAAACTCATGCGGTGGATACACAACTCCAAAGAAGTTCCGCAGACAGTTCTTGCATGGACAACGTGCTAGTGTTGTCTGACCTGAAGCCTCTGACACCAAATAGTGAAGTCAGCATCAACTCCAAAAGTGACCATATGATCACATGTGTAAAAATTGACGTGGGCAAGTCTACAAAATGCCATGAATGTCTGATTGCACCCACAATGCTGAGGGATGGGGAGTGGAACAAAACAGTTGAAGATGACTATGATCGCCTAGTCACTTACTTGGACTGACAACCTGGGATTGATCCTCTAGAACGCTGGGTATGAATCAAAGAGAAAATCAAGCATGATAGCACGAAGTACAGGAAAGCTAAAGCCTACAAATGAACAGCCCCACAAAGCAGCTAAAGGAGGCCTTGGATATACTGAAGCTCACACAGTGGGACAACAAAGAATAAAGGAGCAAGTACTGTGCAACGCACAATGCTATTGATATATCATGAGTAAATAGGACGCCTAGAGACACTTGAATGCTACTTACAAGTACTAAAGCCTCGCAGAGATGATGACCAAAGAGGGCCTAGCAAGCCTCAAGGAAATCTGATCCAAGGCCAAGGTATGGCAAGTGAAAAACCCTGTCGGGCATAGTGCCCTCAGATTCTACAACTATCAATCATGATATTGAAAGTCTTTATGGCGAACTTTTTACAATACTATGAGAAAAGCAAATCAGCAACTGAAGCCCTCATCAACTTGGCCAAGCTGGAACTTGGAGAATGTTTTCCAGATGACATCCAGAACCCCAAATCAAAATCATGATTAACAAAGTTAATAAAGTGCTAAAGGAGTCATCAAAAAGGAAGGCACTGGTACCCAATAATATACAAGTATAGATATACAATAATTTTCATGATCACATTGTACTGAGGCTCACTGTTGGTATTTTTGCCCACATTTCCAGCCGTCTAGATTACCATGGGTCACTAGGAGATAATACCCTATAGCGAGCGAATTAGATATCAGTTGACCCAGATTTTGGGTTAACAGCGTTTGGTGGATTTTAGGTAAATCGCTAAGTTTGGATCCATCAGGGATTGATCTGGGCTGAATGCTTAAGATCTCGTTGGGCAGAGTTGCCAACAAAATGGGGACATCTGATAGTTAATTGATGATTGACTATCAGGTTACAAATTAGGATCATTCAGGTTTCATCACCAACGATTGGGAATTTAAGAAGCAAGTTGAAAGATGAGTGATGCCGCCTTCAACTAGCAAATTGATCAGTTGGTTTGTGACCTGTTTTAAATGGGTAACAAGTCCCATTACCTAATCAGGTCACCTGCCAAATATGGTTGGTTCACTGGGATTGAATAGAAAATGTTAGGGACACATTTTATGACTCTTTCCATTTTAGGTCTTGAAGATGTCCAATGGAGGGATCCTAACCAGGATAGGGAAGACTCTTGCTGATAAGACAACGAAGGTTAATTCAATGGCAATAGCTGCCATTTCAAGGCTGAGGCATCAACTGAGGGTTGGGCGCCAAATTCCCACTATAAATTACCCTGATAATTTACTTAATAAAAAACTTTAGCAGAATTCATTATTAGTTCTATTCATTTTCAAGGAAATTATTGCTGTGTGCTTTAATTGGGGAATCATTAGTAGGATAAAGAGTAAGTATTGAGGATCCTGGGAAGAGAATCTGAGCTTAATGGAAATTGCTGCTGACTTCATGTCACCAGTGGAAAGGCTGTAAACTAGGATTTGAGCGTGGATTAAGTTAGGCGGATAAGGGTATACATCCCTACTGAGGACATCTAGATTATTTCGAGGAGGAGTATTGTTCAAGCATTGGTCCAACACTGGTTATATATTCAACTATAGATATTAGTCTTTATACTATTATTACTTGTTTATAATATAATATCAGACAACACAAAGAGTTCACAAATCAAACCTGTGCAGTTATCAATAGGGTTTATTATTCATGAATGAGAAGCGAATCCCCTAAAGTTTAACAATTGGTGCTCACTACAGGGGTTGTGTGTCAAGAGAGTGTTTGTAACTCTCTCGTTCCCAGCAAGGTGATGTGGGATGCAAACCCACACTGCTAAGGAACTAGCTGTTAGGAGAATGGGAAACAAGGCACCTCAAACGGTACCTGTGCAAAAGGTATCCAAGGCAAGGGAGTAGAGCGTGACATATAGTACCAGGTAAGCGAGAAACAGCACCGCTTGAGTGGAACCCAGAGGGGAGTCCATAATCAAGTGTAACTTGGTGACAGTAGGCTTGGGTGCCTTGAACTGGAGGGGACCTGAGCGGCCCAAGGGAGCACATGGGATTTTGGTTAATTGTGATAGGAGGAAGTGGCCCACATAGTTGGAGACCTCCTTGAAGAGGTCTGCCACCAAGTTCGCCCAAGGAACTATAAGTAAACTGTAGAATAACAGATAAGTTTATTTTAAGAAAGTTGAACAACGAGAATGTTGGTCACAAAAAATGTATTTAAAGTGGGTCAGGGGAATTAGGGTTCTGTGGAAATGTGCCTAAGCCTTGACGTTCCAATAAACAAATGCTTCCATCCATTTTTGTAAAATAGACCAAAAGTGCCTTCACTCAAGTAATCGATTGAAGCTGTATTTTACCCAAGCTCAAGATTTCATAACTTGAACGGGATTTGAACCCTCATTCTCTAATTAACCAAATCAAACTGTCTTCATTCGTTATGTAGATTGTTCGCTTCAGTGCCTGGGCTGAGATAAGGGGCTGGGCGTTTTGCACCTCATTAGTATCAACCTGGGCGTGCTTGGCTTGCACCCAGCGTTGGTCTAAAGTGTGTTTCAGATTAGGAAGAGACTGAAGTTATACCTTATGGGACTCCTGTCGCCCAGCCTTATCTTTAGCATTAGTTCCCACTATTAAGTTATCCAACCATGAAATTACCCTCTCCTCCTTCTTGAGCTCCACCCCCCCTCCAGGGGCGTTCACTAAGGAGAAGTTCTTATGTGATTGTGGCAACTTCATAGCAGCAACGGATGGCTTAGGCTTAGATCCTGCAGCCTCAGGGAAACAATTATGGAATGATCTGATCAGGTCTTGGGCATGTACACAATCCCGTGTTGGCACCCAACTGTTCTCAGCTGTGTCAAACCCCTTCCAGGATACCAGGTACTCAAGATGTCAATTAACCCAGTGGGAGGCTACTGTTTCCTCCACTTCCCATTCTGGCGCCCCATCCACAAGATAATCCTTGGGAGTTGCAGGTGGGGGGCCTTTGAACAATGTCAATTTTTTCTCATGAGAGATGGAGAAGATCCAGAATGTGGAGGGCAGATCCAACTGGTATGAGGTACGACCCACCTTTTTAACTACACAGTAAGGACCAATCCTCTTTGGACCCAGCTTTTTGCATGGCTGCTTGATAGGGATGTTGTGAGCATCAAGCATCATGAGATCCCCTTCCTTGTACGCTGGACCCACTCAGCGCTTTCCAATGGCGTTCTCCTTATAAACTAGCATAGCCACCTTAAAACTTGTGGACACCCCTTGATGGACCTTCTTAAGAGTCTTAGCAAAGTCCAGCACTGCTTCCACTTTGGAGCCACAGCTGGGCTCTATGATAAAAGCAGGGTTAAAGACATGATTGGCAAAAAAGGGTGAACAACAAATTGATGAATGCAAAGTGTTGTTGTAGCTAAACTGGGCCATTAGAGGTGAGGAACCCAATATGAATGGTCTGCGGCGGTGTAACAACGCAGAAATTGTTCCAAGCACTGGTTCACTCGCTCAGTCTGCCCATCTGATTGGGGGTGATAGGCAGTCAAATGGCAGGGGCAAATCTGAAGAGTTTTACACAACTCTTCCCAAAAGATGGAGGTGAACTGGGGTCCCCAGTCACTAATGATTTCTTGAGGAACCTCATGAAGCGCAAATATATGGGCGACGAAGAGCCTGGCCATTTCAGCAGCAGTTATGGTCGTTCTGCAAGAAATAAAGTGGGCAAACTTTGTAAAGCGGTCCACCACCACCATGATGGCATTATACCCATCCAAAACGGGTAACTCCACAATGAAATCCACTGATAGGGAAGTCCAGGGCCCTTCAGCTTTTTGGACTGGTACCAGCAACCCTGCTAAAGGTTGCCAATTGGGTTTCATTTGATTTCAGATCAGGAACTCTTTACAGTACCACCCCACCTGAGCAGGCAAGCCCTTCTAATTCTAAGTGCGTCGTATCAACTCCAATGTCTTTGCTTTCCCAGGATGGCCAACGGTGATTCCGTCATGATGGTCCCAGATGATCTCCAGGCGCAGTGGTCCAGCAGGAACCCATCTGCTCCCTTGAAACCATAAAATCTCATCCTTCACGTGATAACCCCTGGATAAGTCTCCTGATTCAGGGCGCTCTTAGTGAGAACAACAGTATATTCAGCTGATAGCGGCTGAGAAAAACTACCTTTCTGAACATACTATATTCTGCTGCATTTTCCAGAGGCATGAGCGCTGGCGTATGGACCATGGAATCAGGAAGTTGAGGCATAATCATACTTGGCGGAATCATCAACTGGGTGTTGTGAATTTCTACCTCCTTTGGATTGGGAGCCAAAGCAGGGTTGCGGCTCAAAGCATCCGCCAAACCATTCTCCTTGCCCTTGGTGAACTCATAGGAAAATGTATATAGGGCAAGGGTCTTATGCCAACGGGTCTGACGTGGTGTTAGGACATGAGGAGCACGGTAGTACAACAAGGCTCGATGGTCTGTGCATACCCAGAATAGTTGGGAGGAGCCATGTAAGTGGTGACGCCAATAAATTAGCGCCTCCACCACTGCTAATAACTCCCTGTCATATACGGCGTAATTTAACTCATGCAGAGACATTTTCCTAGAAAAATATCCCACGAGATGCTCAAACCCATCTTCACCCACCTGTAACAGGGCAGCTGCAATGGCGAATTTGGAAGCATCTGAGGATACAATGAACTTCTTTGCAGGGTCAACATGGAGAAGAATGGATGTGGATAGTAAGGTGCACTTCACCGCTTGGAAAGCATCCTCCAAAATGGGGACCACTGAAGCACCTTGGCCCCGCTAGCCTTATATAAGGGAGCTGCCACCTTGGAGAGATTGGGTGTGAACTTCTTGAGGAATGTACACGTCCCCAAAAAGCTCCTCAATTCCTTGACTAAAGTGGGGGTGGGCCACTAATGAATAGCCTTCTCCTTGTCTGGAGTTATCATATGGCCCTGGTCAAAAACGACGTTGCCCAGAAAAGTAACCTGGGACTTGAAGAATTCGCAATTACTAATATTGAGGGTAAGGCAAGCGGCCCTCAATCTCTCCACTACTTGTCAAAGGTGTACTGCATGTGACTCATGATTGGGGGAAAACACCAGAATGTAATCCATGTAGGAAACCGCACATACCCCCAACAAGTCTCCCAACGCAGCATCAATGCGGCGTTGAAAGAAGGCAGGGGCATTCTTAAGTCCAAAGGGCATGACCCAGAACTGGAAAATTCCTTTTCTGGTGCAGAATGCGGTTAACCGCTCCTGGCCCTTTTTTTCCGGATTTAATTGAATGCATTGAGGCAATCCAACTTAGAGAAAACTTTTGCCTTTTCTACATAACGTGCAATCTGGGAATCTAAAGGGATGGGATGAAGGTTGGGTACAGTCACATTGTTTAAATTTCCATAATCAACACATGGATGTAAAGTTCCATCAGCCTTCTCCACAAAGAGAAGTGGGGAGCAGACAGGGGAGGTACGCTGAAAGATGGCACCTTTGGCCAACTGCTCCTTCACCCACACATCTAAAGCCTCTTCCTCCCGGACATTCAATGGGGTATATGGGGGAAGAAATATGCACCAGATCCACAGTGAGTTTAGACTCACAATCAAACTCAGAATGATCAGGTAGTGTACTAGCTGAAGCTGCATCAAAAGAAGATGCCAACTCCTCCAAACAGGAAGGTAGGGAAAGTCCCACGGAGGGCTTCAGCAAAGGGGCAAGATATGGACTGGGAACATTGGGCCAATGGGGTAATTTGACCTGGGCGTTATCCTCAGACAAAGGAACAATCAACTGGTGACCGTTTATCAAAGACAATGATAGAGTGTTTTCTTTCAAATTAGTCCTGACTTCAAGCTTCCGCCACCACTCTACACCCAAAATAATGGGGAACAAGAGGTTTCTGATATCTTGAAACTGGTCAGACAATAGATAGGAGCCCACTTGGAAGTCAACTAGCCCCATGACGTTCAGTGTGGGGATACCCTGTTAAGCCCCACCTCTAACCATACCACCTGGTGAGTAACTCAACTCAAGGTAGTCAGCAAGGTCTTGGTCAATAAAATTATCTGAGGCACCAGTATCCACTAAAATAGTTGTACTGAACTTTCCAAAAGAGGATGTAAGGGTAGCAGTCAACAAGAAGTATCCAGAATGGGATTTATTCAAAGCAGAAAACGCCACTATCTCACCAGAAAATTCTTCCTCTGGCTTGAACAAGTCATCAGGGTATGTTTTGGAATAATAGAAGGGGGAGGGATAGTTAGCCACTCTTACTACTGAGGTCACATATTTACCCCACCTTCTGCAGGGGCATATTTATTATTATATTTAACACGAAGCTCCTTTTCCACATCCTGAGTGCCTTGGATCATGGTAGGGGTCAAACGAGGGTTCTCAGGGGTAATCTGATAAACTGGAATAGGTTCCTCATCCAGGCCATATGAGCTTATAAATGGCTCATTTTGTGAAAAATCGCTCATGTTATAAAACGCGTTTTCAGGCTCCAATGAACCCACACCAACTCTGATGCTTTGGTGGACTACATTATTCAGTGCCATCACCCCCAGGCCAAGAACTGATATGTCAGCATAACCCTCAGAAATGTGGTGGGGAGAAAAAACGTTATCAGGGTCCCGTTTTTGGATAAATTCAGGTCTGGGCCCTCCTAAATCCTCAATTTACACCAAGATGGGGAGGAAATCAGTGGGGAGCATCTCACGATTTAAGGGAATATCACCAGTTGGAAATGCGGTATTTATAGGGACAATCATGGGTGACATCATAATGGCAGAATTGGCTGGCACATTTATTCTAAACTTGAGGCTAAATCCCAGCTCAGCTTCAAATTCTTCAAAATTTGAATGTTTGGAAAAATAAAATTCCATCGTTGTGAAGGGCGTGCTCAACTTTTCAGTTCCCATATTTATAGGGGCCAATCCAGGTGAAATTATGATGGCCAAATCACGTGGCCCCTTCTGTGTTGGGGTGGAGAAACTACCCCAAAGGGCTCCAATCAGAAGATCAAAGTTGGAAGGGGGTGACAAACAAATTAAGAATTATGCACGGAAAGGTCCATGGAAGAATGGAGAAATGACACCTTCACAATGTCAGGCAAGGATAAAGCCTGGGATTTTACACAAAATTTAATTAAATAATAATTCACTGGATGACCCACTTGTCTCAATGAAATGAACTCATAAAAGGATTGGAAAGATGCTTCATCAGGATGACGTTGCACCAAGATGCGCTCCAAGCCCTCCATGTATTGCCACAAGAGCAGATGTGCACAGAATATGGCAAAAACCCAGTCGGCCACTTCTGGAGACAGCCAATACAACAAATATACTCCTCATAAAAGCGGATGGGAACCAAATAAGTTGTTATCTCCTAAGGAAGGTGTCAAGAGAGTGTCTGTAACTCTCTCGTTCCCAGCAAGGTGATGTGGGATGCAAACCCACATTGCTAGGGAACTAGCCATTAGGAGAATGGGAAGGAAGGCACCTCGAACTGTGCCTGTGCAAAAGGCACCCCAGGCAAGGATGTAAAGCGCCACGTAAAGTACCAGGTAAGACAGGAATATCACAGCTTGAGTGGACCCCAAAGGGGAGTCCATAATCAAGTATAACTTGGCGTCAGGGGCCTTGGGTGCCTCGATCTGGAGGGGACCTGGGCGGCCCAAGGGAGCACCTTAGATTTTTGTAGATTTGAGATATAAGGTAGTGGCCTACATAGTTGGAGACCTCCACAAAGAGGTCCACCACCCAGTTTAGCCCAAGGAACCATTGGGAAAAAACGTAAAATAACGGGTAAATTATTAAAGAAAGTCAACCAACAAGAGATTTTGGTCACAAAAACATATTTAAAGTTGGTCAGGGAAATTCAGGTTCTGCGGAAGTGCATTCAAGCCTTGACGCTCCAATAAACAGATGCTTCCATCCATTTTAGTAAAATACACTGAAAGTGCCTTCACTCGAGTATCAATTGAAGCCATATGTTACCTGAGCTCAAAATTTCATAACTTGAGTGGGACTTGAACCCTTGCTCTCCAATCAACTGAATCAAACCGTCTTTGTTTATAACGTAAATCATTCATTTTAGTGCCTGGGCTGAGATCAGAGGCTGGCCATTTTGCACCCCATTAGTATCAACCTGGGCATGCTTGGCTTGCACCCAGCGTTGGTCTAAGGTGTGTTTCAGGTTAGAAAGAGCCTGAAGTTTCACCTTATGGGACTCCTGTCACCCAGCCTTATCTTTAGCATTAGTTCCCACTATTAAGTTATCAAACCATGACATTACCCTCTCCTCCTTCTTGAGCTCCACCCCCCTCCAGGGGCATTTGCTAAGGAGAAGTTCTTATGTGCTGGTGGCAACTTCATTGCAGCAATGGCCAGCTTAGGCTGAGACCCTGCAGCCTCAGGAAAATAATTATGGAAAGATTTGATCAGGTCTTAAGCATGTACACAATCCCGTGCTGGCACCCAACTGTTCTCTGCTGCGTCAAACTCTTTCCAGGATA
This sequence comes from Massospora cicadina, assembly GCA_022478985.1. NCBI lineage: Eukaryota > Fungi > Entomophthoromycota > Entomophthoromycetes > Entomophthorales > Entomophthoraceae > Massospora > Massospora cicadina. The sequence goes on from JAKSZP010012041.1 coordinate 104,778, forward strand.
CCAGGTACTCAAGGCGTCGCTTAACCCAGCGGGAGGCTACTATTTCCTCCACTTCCCATTCTGGTGCCCCATCCACAAGATAAGCCTCGGGAGTCACAGGATGAGGGCCCTCAAACAATGTCAATTTGCTTTCATGAAAGATGGAGAAGATCTAAAACACGGAGGGAAGATCCAACTGGTATGAGGCATGTCCCACCTTTCTAACTACACGGTAAGGACCAATCCTCTTCGGACCCAGCTTTTTGCATGGCTGCTTGATAGGGATGTTGTGAGCATCAAGCATCATGAGATCCCCTTCCTTGTACGCTGGACCCACTCAGCGCTTTCCAATGGCGTTCTCCTTATAAACTAGCATAGCCACCTTAAAACTTGTGGACACCCCTTGATGGACCTTCTTGAGAGTCTTAGCAAAGTCCAGCACTGCTTCCACTTTGGAACCACAGCTGGACTCCATGTTAAAAGCAGGGTTAAAGCCCTGGTTAGCAAAAAAGGGTGAACAACTGATTGATGAATGAAAAGTGTTGTAACTAAACTGGGCCATGGGAAGGTGAGGAACCCAATATGAATGGTCTGCGGCGGTGTAACAACGCAGAAATTGTTCCAAGCACTGGTTCACTCGCTCAGTCTGCCCATCTGATTGGGGGTGATAGGCAGTCAAATGGCAGGGGCAAATCTGAAGAGTTTTACACAACTCTTCCCAAAAGATGGAGGTGAACTGGGGTCCCCAGTCACTAGTGATTTCTTGAGGAACCTCATGAAGCGCAAATACATGGGCGACGAAGAGCCTAACCATTTCAGCAGCAGTTATAGTTGTTCTGCAAGGAACAAAGTGGGCGAACTTTGTAAAGCGGTCCACCACCACCATGATTGCATCATACCCCTCTGAAATGGGTAACTCCACAATGAAATCCACTGATAGGGAAGTCCAGGGCCCTTCAGCTTTTTGGACTGGTACCAGCAACCCTGCTAAAGGTTGCCAATTGGGTTTCATTTGATTTCAGATCAGGAACTCTTTACAGTACCACCCCACCTGAGCAGGCAAGCCCTTCTAATTGTAAGTGCGTCGTATCAACTCCAAGGTCTTTGCTTTCCCAGGATGACCAACAGTGGTTCCGTCATGATGGCCCTGGATGATCTCCAGGCGCAGTGGTCCAGCAGGAACCCATAGGCGACCCTGAAACCACACCATATATCCTTCACATGATAACCCCTGGATAAGTCCTCCTGATTCAGGGCGCTCTTAGTGAGAACAACAGCATATTCAGCTGATAGCGGCTGAAAAAGAACTACCTTTCTAAACATACTATATTCTGCTGCATTTTCCAGAGGCATGAGCGCTGGCGTATGTACCATGAACTTAGGAAGTTGAGGCATAATCATACTCGGTGGAATCATCAACCAGGTGTTGTGAATCTCTACCTCCTTTGGATTGGGAGCTAAAGCAGGGTTGCGGCTCAAAGCATCCGCCAAACCATTCTCCTTGCCCTTGGTGAACTCATAGGAAAATGTATATAGGGTAAGAGTCTCATGCCAACGGGTCTGACGTGGTGTTATGCATGTGGAGCATGGTAGTACAACAGGGCTCGGTGGTCTGTGCGTACCTGAAATGGTTGGGAAGAGCCATGTAAGTGGCGACGGCAAAAAATTAGCGCCTCCACCACTGCTAATAACTCCCTGTCATATACGGCGTAATTTAACTCATGCAGAGACATTTTCCTAGAAAAATATCCCACGAGATGCTCAAACCCATCTTCACCCACCTGTAACAGGGCAGCTGCAATGGCGAATTTGGAAGCATATGAGGATACAATGAACTTCTTTGCAGGGTCAACATGGAGAAGAATGGATGTGGATAGCAAGGTGCACTTCACCGCTTGGAAAGCATCCTCCAAAATGGGGACCACTGAAGCACCTTGGCCCCGCTAGCCTTATATAAGGGAGCTGCCACCTTGGAGAGATTGGGTGTGAACTTCTTGAGGAATGTACACGTCCCCAAAAAGCTCCTCAATTCCTTGACTAAAGTGGGGGTGGGCCACTAATGAATAGCCTTCTCCTTGTCTGGAGTTATCATATGGCCCTGGTCAAAAATGAAGTTGCCCAGAAAAGTAACCTGGGACTTAAAGAATTCGCAATTACTAATATTGAGGGTAAGGCAAGCGGCCCTCAATCTCTCCACTACTTGTCAAAGGTGTACTGCATGTGACTCATGATCGGGGGAAAACACCAGAACGTCATCCATGTAGGCAACCGCACATACCCCAACAAGTCTCCCAACGCAGCATCAATGCGGCATTGAAAGATGGCAGGGGCATTCTTAAGTCCAAAGGGCATGACCCAGAACTGGAAAATTCCTTTTCTGGTGCAGAATGCGGTTAACTATTCCTGGCCCTTTTTTCCGGATTTAATTGAATGCATTGAGGCAATCCAACTTAGAGAAAACTTTTGCCTTTTCTACATAACGTGCAATCTGGGAATCTAAAGGGATGGGATGAAGGTTGGGTACAGTCACATTGTTTAAATTTCCATAATCAACACATGGATGTAAAGTTCCATCAGCCTTCTCCACAAAGAGAAGTGGAGAGCAGACAGGGGAGGTACGCTGAAAGATGGCACCTTTGGCCAACTGCTCCTTCACCCACACATCTAAAGCCTCTTCCTCCCGGACATTCAATGGGTATATGGGGGAAGAAATATGCATCAGATCCACAGTGAGTTTAAACTCACAATCAAACTCAGAATGATCAGGTAGTGTACTAGCTGATGCTGCATCAAAAGAAGATGGCAATTCCTCCAAACAGGAAGGTAGGGAAAGTTCCACAAGGGCTTCAGCAAAGGGGCAAGATATGGACTGGGAACATTGGGCCAATGGGGTTCTTTTCCCTGGCGTTATCCTCAGACAAAAGAACAATCAACTGGTGACCGTTTATCAAAGACAATGATAGAGTGTTTTTTTAAAATTCGTTCCGACGTCAAACTTCTGCCACCACTCAACACCCAAAATGATGGGAAACAAGAGGTTGCTGATATCTTGAAACCGGTCAGACAATAGATAAGAACCTACCTGGAAATTGACTGACTCCATGATGTTTAGTGTGGGGATACCTTGAGAAGCCCCACCTCTAACCATACCACCTGGTGAGTAACTCAACTCAAGGTAGTTAGCAAGGTTTTGGTCAATAAAATTATCTGAGGCACCAGTATCCACCAAAATAGTTGTGCTGAACTTTCCATAAGAGGATGTAAGGGTAGCAGTCAACTAGAAAAATCCAGAATGGGATTTATTCAACGCAGAAAATGCCATCAACTCATCAGAAAATTCTTCCTCTGGCTTGAACAAGCCATCAGGGTATGTTTTGGAATCATAGAAGGGGGAAGGATAGTGGGCCACTCTTACTACTGAGGCCACATAACCTACCACACCTTCTGCAGGTGCATATACATCTTTATATTTGTGACGAAGTTCCTTTTCCACTTCCTGAGAACCCCTAATCATGGTAGGGGTTAAATGAGGGTTCTCAGTAGTGATCTGATATAATGAAATAGAGTCCTCATCCAGATCATATGAGCAAATAAACGGTATATTTTGGGATAAATCGCTCACATTATAAAATGTGTTTTTCGGCTCAAACAGACCCCCACTCATTCCAAGGGTTTGGTGTGCATCATTATTCAGGGCCATCACCCCTAAGCCCGGAGCCAATGCCTTGGCATGCACCTTGGAAATGTGTTGGGGAGAAAAAATGATAATGTAATCATTTTTGTTTAATTTGGGTTCAGACCCTTTGATGTTCCCAATTTCTGCCAAGATGGGGAAGAAATCAGTGGGAAGCATCTCACAATTCAAGGAAATCTCACTAGTTGAGGACGAAATATTTATAGGGGTGACCATGGGTGATATCATCACGGTGGAATCATATGAAACCTTTACTTCATTCTCAGGGCTAGACCCCTGTACAGTTCCAAATTTAGAAGAAGTAGAAGGATTAGAAGGATAAGATTCCCTCATTTCAAGAGGCGCGCGACTTTTCAGCCTCCATATTTATATGATTTGATCTGATGATGGCCAAATTACCTGGCCCCTTCCTGGGTTGGGGTGGATAAACTACCCCAAAGGGTTTTGAGCAGATGATCGAAATTGGAAGGAGGTGACTGCCAAATTGGTGCGTTTTGCATCAATATGTCCAAGGTCAAACAGAAAAATGACATTTTAACCTTGTCAGTTAATGGCAAAGCCTGGGCTTTTTTGCAGAATTCACTCAAGTATGCTTTCATTGGCCAACCCACTTGACGCAGAGAAAAAAACTTGAAGAAGGAATGGAGGGATGCTTCCTCAGGTCAATTCTGCTCCAAGACCTGCTCCAAGCCCTCCACTGTTTGCCACAAATGCGGGTGAGTGTGGAATACGCAAAAACCCAGTCACCCACATCAGGAGACAAACGGGACAACAGATTCACTCCTTGCAAAAGCGGATGTGAACCCAATAGATTTTGTTTACTTAATGAGGGTTTTGGCTCAAGGGATGCCAAGGCTTGTTGAATTTCTGAGTAAATCTTGAGAGAAAGGTGGGGAATCATGACATCCAAATCATGAAAAGTTCAAGACCACCAGGTACAAGCAGAAAGGGTGGGCACTTCCCAATTGGTAGTTGCAAAAATAACGCCGAGATGCACCAAAACAAAACCAGTTGAGAAAATTGTGGTGAGCACCATCGTGGCAGTGACAAATGGCCAGCGCACCCAATTTACTAATAATGAAAGTCCCACACGAATAATTCTCATGCATGTATAATAAAAGGGTTGGTCAACTAATGTCAAGAGAGTGTCTGTAAATCTCTCGTTCCCAGCAAGGTGATGTGGGATGCAAACCCACATTGCTAGGGAACTAGCCATTAGGAGAATGGGAAGGGAGGCACCTCAAACTGTGCCTGTGCAAAAGGCACCCCAGGCAAGGGTGTAAAGCGCAACATAAAGTACCAGGTAAGTCAGGAATATCACTGCTTGAGTGGACCCCAAAGGGGAGTCCATAATCAAGTGTAACTTAGCGTCAGGGGCCTTGGGTGCCTTGATCTGGAGGGGACCTGGGCGACCCAAGGGGGCACCTTGGATTATTGTAAATTGAATAAAAGGTAGTGGCCCACATAGTTGGAAACCTCCCCAAAGAGGTCCACCACCAAGTTTGCCCAAGGGACCATTGGTAAAAAAACGTAAAATAATGGGTAAATTAAAAAAGAAAATCAGCCAACGAGGAAAGCTGGTCACAAAAACCATATTTAAAGTGGGCCAGGGAAATTCAGGTTCTGCGGAGGTGCGCCCAAGCCTTGACGCTCCAATAAACAGACGCTTCTGTCCGTTTTTGTAAAATACACCGAAAGTGCCTTCACTTGAGTAATCAATTGAAGCCATATTTTACCCAAACTTAAAATTTCAAAACTCGAATGGGATTCAAACCCCTGCTCTCCAATTAACCAAATTGAACCATCTTTGTTTAAAATGTAAATCGTTCATTTCAGTGCCTGGGCCGAGATAAGAGGCTGGACGTTTTGCACCCCATTATTATCAACCTGGGCATGCTTGTCTTGCACCCAGCGTTGATCTAAGGTGTGTTTCAGGTCAAGAAGACCTGAAGTTTCACCTTCTGGGCCTCCTGTCGCCCAGCCTTATCTCTAGCATCAGTTCCTACTATTATATCATCCAACCATGACAGATTACTTCAAATGGACCTGACGACAACAACATATAATTTGTTTCTTTATCCAAAACCATGCATATTGCAATAGGCGACTCTTTCCCCTATTTGATATTCTTCTAAGGATGGTCAATTCTTGTCATCCATCGATTTCAATTGTGTCCTTTTCTTCAGTGTAGTACAAATTCTTGCAATTGCATAATGATCAGGATACTCGTCATTTGGTTCAATTATTTCTGGTACTCATCCTCGACTTAGGTTCCACCACCAAATATAAAATTGGCGGCAACGCAGCCTTTCTTTCATATAATAATTCAAACAGTGTCATCTTATTGCCATATGATGACTAATGTTGTAGGTAAACGTCACCAAACTCAGGTACGTTCCCCACGTGGAAGTTCTCCCTGCAACTAGCTTCCTTAGCATCATGGCCAGCGTCCCATTGACCCATTCTACCATTCCGTTCATCTCTGGCTGGTATGGTACTGACATGACTCCTCAGATCCCCATTATTTTGTTTAGCCTCAGGATCACATGAGATGTGAAGTTGGTCCCATTGTTGTTCAGCAGGACTTGCGGACATCCATGCCAGTATACTACTTGATCCAGGATGAATTTCGCAGTACTGGTAGTGTCTACTCTGGTTAGGGCCTTTGTTTTGACCCATCTCATCAGATGGTCAATGGCAACTATGATGTACTTGACTCCCCCTGTGCTCATCATCAGTGGTCCCATCACATCAATGGACACCATGTTCCAGGCAAATCCAGGGTGGACCAATTAGTATCCAGTTGTATTCTTGTGTGGGTTGTGCAGCTGGCACTCCACGCAACAAGCCAGATGATCCACGACATTGTAGTTGATTGATTCCCAGTAATAATACTGGCGAATGTGGTCAGTTGTTTTCCTCAGGCCTCCGTGCCCAACAACCTTATGAGCTGCTTGTACTATCACTGCTCTTTCTGACAATTTCAGGTATATAACCACTTCCCGTTGATCATCTTAATCTACTTGTCCATCCATAGTCTCAGTGTTTTCCATTGCTTTTCAAAGCGCACCTTGGATTTCTTGAGGCTCGTCCCTGATTCTTCCTTCAACCATTCTCTGGAATAGCTCATCCGCCTGCGGGTATACCAACTGGACCATTGGCAACTTCAATAAGCCATCCACGTTCTGGTGAAAAGCCCCCACTCGGTGGACTACTCATATTTGTAAGCCTGAAGCTTAAGTGCCCATCGGACCAGTCGTCCTTCCAGTTCCCTTAGATTGTGCAGCCAACACAGCAAAAAGTGGTCCATCACCACTTTAAAGTGCATTTAGTGGACATACACCTGAAACTGCTTACAGGCATAAATGACCACAAGGCATTTACACTCAATCACAGTGTAGTTTCTCTCAGTGGCTGAGAGTGTCCAGCTCACATATGCCACCGGATGCTCATCCCCAAGTTCATCTACTTGGCTCAGTATGGTGCCAATCACCATCAATGAAGCATCAGTTTGAATGATAATCTCCCAATCAAAATTTGGATATTTCAGAATTGGCAAATCTATCAAGTACCGGTGTAACTCATTGAAGGAGTCCTGGGCCTCTTCATTCCATATGAATCCTTTTTTCAGATCCTTTAATAAATGAAATTAAAGGCTTGGCTATTTGGGCAAAGTCCCAAATAAATCTTCTGTAGTATCTGACCATCCCAAGGAATACTTGGATGTCTTGGACACTCTTTGGCACAGCCATGCGCTCTATAGCTGATATCTTCTGGGGTTGCGGCTGCAATCCATTTGCATTAATCACAAATCCCAGATATTCCAGCTCTTTCTTAAAGAAGTGGAACTTCCTTGGCTTGATCTTCAGGTTAGCTGCGGACAGTCTCTTAAAAACTTCTTCCAAGTGGTGCAGATGATTAGTAAACGTTCTACTGAACACATTGATATCATCCAGATATACCAGGATGCATGACAACTTCAAGTCGCTTAGTATCACATCCATGGCCCTCTGGAACGTTGCAGGCGCATTGCAAAGACCCTGGGGCATCCTCGTTGGTTGATATAGCCCCTGCACGGTAATAATTGCGCATTTTTCTTGGTCTTCTTCTGGCAAGTCGATCTGCCAGTATCCCAAGATCAGATCCATTGCAGAGAAATACTTTGCTTCTCCTAAACAATCCAGCACATTGTCAATCCTCAGTAGGGGATATGAATACTTCTTCATAATTTTGTTCAGCCTCCGGTAGTCAATCAACACCCAGTTTGATCCATCCTTCTTCTTCATGATCAAAATCAGACTCGCCCAGGGGCTTGATGATGGAACTAGAAGCCCATGCTTCACTAGTTTGCTGATCTCATCCTCCACTACTGCTTTGGCAGCTTTTGATCTTCAGATCATTTTCATCCTTATTGGTAGATTTTCCCTGGTGTTGACCTTGTGAATTACATCTCATGAACATCCCAAATTGTGGTCATCCTGAGCAAAATCTTCCCAATATTTCTTGAATAGTTTGAGCACCTCCTCCTTCTGGCCTTCTGGCAGATCAGCAAGCTGCTCCCAATCAACCAATAGATTGATGCTTTTGGCTACCCCAGCTGGTAATCCCATTTCATCAAGAGACCCAAAATTGTGGAATTGTCTCAATTCAGCCATCAAAATCAAATGAATAAATGCAATGATCTGATTCCTCTTGATCTTCATCAGTTTTTCACTCAAATTCACCAGGAGAACTCATATTTCTCCATGGCCTGGCATTATTATCCCAGGAGCCACTCATGGCTCCACTCTGGACTTCTTCCAGGGGCTTCCGACTTCTCCATACAACAGCTCTGGAATCTTCAAAAGTCAACCCTGTGCCAACTATTATCTGCAATTCAGCCAGTATAGTCCTTTCTTTCTTGATCCTTAGTGGAATTCCCCGGTTTTTTAGGATTTCTGCCAGCATCTTGCATCACTTCCTACCAACTAATTGGTAACAAATTGGTACAATGCTGTGGGATCCACCGACAGATGCCAAAAATTATTTGTTAAAGTGAGAAATTTACTTTATAAATAAAAGTAATAAATAGCACTTTGTTAAAGTGTTTTAAGTTTTTTATTGTTTAAGCAGGGCAAACTCAAAGAAAGGTCCTTTTCTCAATACTAGTATTTCCTATTTAAACTAGTTTGAATTTTGAGACCATGGGTATTTGAGGCAAAAGTATATAAAGCTGAGTCATCCAAATTAGGAAATATAGGCTTTTGGCCTATCAGATCAAAGATAAATATTTTGAGGCAAAACTGACCCATGTGGTAACAATTTGATGCTTTGTATCCAATCACCAGCGAGTAAAATCTTCTCACCTTGGCGGTGGTCAGACTCATGTGGTAATGATTGGTTAATTTGCACCCTATCATTGTCAAGTAAAATCTTCTCACCTCAGCGGTGGTCAGACTCGTTTGGTAATGAACACCCCAAATTCAACTGAGAAGTCAGAGTAATCCTATTATTAGTTATTACCTTTTTAAGCCAATTTTTGTTATAAACCATATTTTTCTGATAGTTAGGATTCCACCAAGAATCCGCCAAGGTCTTTTCGCTGTGGGTACTCATATCATTAATAACCACAATATTATTTGAAGATTGGGCAGGTGATGGGCCAATCATGGTAGCAGATTCAGGGGCACTCATACCTCCAACATTTTTTTTTCTTAAGTTGAGAAGGAGATTGTCTGACATTGCCCCCCTCAAGAATGTTGGGAGGGGTGTAGGGTCATAAGAAGCAGCCATGTACCCGGTTTATGATAATTCTTGTAGCCAAAGACTTAATAGAATACTCATTTCCTCTCTTATACATAATGGTAAATGGCCCCTCCCAGATTTATCCAAGTTTGCCACTATGGGGAGTTATGCAATTGTGGTAATATAAAACCCTATGCGACAATTGGTAAGATGGTAGAGGAGCTCAGAGCTCATTGGCAGCTTGGCCTTCTTTAGTAACCATTTTTGTGAGGTTGGTATAATGTATAGGTAAGGCGGAAAGCGGGTACTTATCCATGCAAGAGTATTCCTTCTTGCTGGGTTCTTTATTGGCTAGAACTAAGGGGACTTTATAATTGAGCAATAACAAGAACCCTTGCTTCATATTGATAATGCCATCATATTTAATCATAAACTGAGTACCTATAAGCATATCATAAGCGTTATTATCCAAAGCCACTGCAGGGGCAGATAGAATAATTTTCCCAATACAAATGGGAAGGGACGAGTAAGCACCCAGTGCATGGGTGTTGTTAGGACCAGCGGTTTTAAAGTCTTGGTTGTACTCCAAGTCAGGTGCAAGTTTGATCTTTTTCATCAACTTGGAGGAGATTACATTCACCGGGGAGCCTGTATCTAAGATAGCCATCACCCAAACTTTTTGGATAACCACTTCGACCTTTGTAAGTATCCCCCCAAAAGTGGGCAATAGCGCTAAGACCTCCTTAAGATGGAAATTGGAGGTTAATTTGCACGCGGTCTCAGGGTAATTTTCCTGGATGGACTGCATGGTATGGCCATGCTGGATAGGGCAAATAAGGTGAGACAACACCTCATCTGCATCGCTGGTAGTATTGATAATGACTGGCTCCCCATAGAACTTGGCAAAGATATGTCTCTTCAGGTATGGTGGCTTCATCCACTCCTCCAGAATTCAAGCGATCTGGGGACTTCCACTTCAGCAGGTACTCCTACAATGTAATAGCTGACCTCATCTGTACCCCCCTCAGAATTATCCCCTGGGGTATTAGTAACGTGAGGTACTGGCATAAGTTGTTTAGATGAGTAAGGCACATGAGATTTGTCAGCAATAGGTGTGCCTTTCCCTATGCTGACATTTCTTTTCCCTGCTCCTGTTCCTCGGCGTCAGCTTTCTTTTTCAGAACACAGCCTCCTTGTGTCCAAACTTGTTGCATTATTTGCACTGAGGGCGTTCAGGACGTTTTGCTTTGGGGTTTTGCTCTTCAGGGCCCATTATCTGAAGGGTCTCCTTCTTGTCTTCAATAGCTAGGGCTTGAGGCTTAGGCTTTGAATCCTCAATGATTAAAACGCGAGGATGAGATACTGCTCCACATGGAACTTTGGGCTTATGGAAATCAGCGACATCTATTAACGCCTCTTTGATGTTTTGAATAGTATGGAAATAGCGTTTAACTGAAGTGATGTGCATTGCTAGCAATGGGTAAGTAGCCACTCCAGTCAAAACGGCGGCTACAGCATCATCCAAAGTCATCAACTTTGAAGTTAATAATGTCTGTGCTTCCATATAAAATCGTTCTGCAAAGGCGACCACTGACTCTTCTTTTCGGATACTCATACGCATAAAAGCTTGCTTTTTCATACCTAAAGCCTGTTTTGAACCAAACGTGTTTATGAGGGCCTCTTTTACCTCAGACCAGGTGCCAAGAGCATCCATATGTGGGACCATCACCTCCTGTGCCATGCGGCCCAAACAGGAAAGGATATGTTTAGCATTCTGATGATCAGTCGCCCATTCCATAGCTGCTTCATAAACGTATAAAAATGAAGCAATGCTACCCTCGCTGGGGATAAACTTGTCTTTAAACGTTGTTTTGAATGAATTATAGTCATTTCCGGTAAGGGTATGAATAGCTGGAGCTTCTGCTTCTGAGGTTTCAGAGTGGTAGCTTAACTGATCAAAGGTCCACAAAAGGTGATTGAACTGATCATGCATGGCCTCAAGCCAGGTTTCCATTTTAGAGAGGGCTTCTAGGGGCCCAGATTCACATAGTCTCAGTCGAGCTTCAATCCCTGATTTATGAGTTTCAAGATCTTCCACTCAGCTCTCCATTGCAGTGACTTGAAAATGGAGTTGTGACACCATTGAGCTTAGGTTTAATTGAGCAACTTCCACGGCTTTCATGTGGTTCTTCAGCTCTTCTTTCATTTGTTTACACCCTTCATTGTCACAAGAGTGGGAGCTGGGGTCTTGTAACCCTCCTTAATCTGTTCATACTTCTGCTCGACCTGCGTTAGTCAACTAAATACTTCCTTCAACAGCACAGGGCTTTCCAGTGAAGCTTTTACCACTTTTGCTTCAGTTTCACATTCAGTCAGGTGACGTGCCAAATATTTGGTATTTTCAAATGAAGCTTTGAGAGCTAGCTCCTTTTCTAGCTGAACAACCTTGGCCATAAGGGTGGTGGTGGCGCTAGATGGTTCAAGCAACAGACGACGTTCAAGCTCATCAACACGTGAAAAGGCCTGAATTAACTGTCGCTCCACCACAGCCATACGCTGTTCATATTCCTCTTAAAGGATGGAGTTGGGGGCTGAAAAGTCATGGTGCGTTTGCTCATTGTGCTTTTCAAGTTCTTTAGCAAACTCCTCCAACAACGAGCAGGTGCTAGTGGAGGAAGCGTTCAGTTCATCCCAGAATATCTTCATGGCCTCCTCAACATACTTTACAATCCCAGTGTCCATAGTAGTAAGTCAGTCATGCAGCTGTATGATGAAGTTGCGATTAGCTTCCACACCAGATCTAACTGCTCCAAGATGTTTGGAGGTCAGTTGATACAACTTATCATAGGCTAAATTCAGAGCTGCATGGGTATCTAGGTGTTGATGAAGCTCTTCATGATGGCCAGCTAAGAGATGCATCATATGGACCAAGGCAGGATGAGCAAACTTGCATACGTAGGTGGTCAAATTTGTAAGCTGACCATAGGTCTCTGGGAGGACACTAGTCTCATAGAGAAACAAGTGGCGTTTTTCTACCAACGATGCTTGTTTGCAAGATGCAATGTCACCAGGGTTAAGGATACCATGAGTAAGGTCTCTCACAGCTTCAGTAGCTGGCCAGGTGATGCAACGAGACTCAGGTATTAATATGCATTCAAATTGTTCTTCTTCTCCAAATATCAAAGCGGTAGGGCTATCCATTTGATCATCATCTTCAGTCCCTTCCCCATTTTGCACCCAATGGGTGACACTCTCCATTTCTTTAATACTAATCGAAGTATTCAGGGTGGATCCCCTGTAGTGAGCACCAGTTTGTGGAATCCACCAACAGTTGCCACAAATTCTTTGTTAAAGTGAGAAATTTACTTTATAAATAAAATTAATAAATAACGCTTTGTTAAAGTTTTTTAAGTTTTTTATTGTTTAAGCAGGGCAAACCCAAAGAAAGGTCCTTTTCTTGATACTAGTATTTCCTATTTAAACTAGTTTGAATTTTGAGACCATGGGTATTTGAGGCAAAAGTATATAAAGCTGAGTCATCCAAATTAGGAAATATAGGCTTTCAGCCTATCAGATTGAAGATAAATATTTTGAGGCAAAACTGACCCATGTGGTAATGAATTAATGAATTGTATCCAATCACCAGTGAGTAAAATCTTCTCACCTTGGCGGTGGTCAGACTCGTGTGGTAATAATTGGTTAATTTGCACCCTATCATTGTCAAGTAAAATCTTCTCACCTTGGTGGTGGTCAGACTTGTGTGGTAATAATTGGTTAATTTGCACCCTATCATCATTGAGTAAAATCTTCTCACCTCAGCAGTGGTTAGACTCATGTGGTAATGATTGGTTAATTTGCACCCTATCATCACCAAGTAAAATCTTCTCACCTTGGAGGTGATCAAACACGTGTGGTAACAAACACCCCAAATTTGGCTGAGAAGTCAGAGTAATCCTATTATTAGTTATTACCTTTTTAAGCCAATTTTTGTTATAAACCATATTTTTCTGATAGTTAGGATTCCACCAAAAATCTGCCAAGGTCTTTTTGCTGTGAGGGTACTCATATCATTAATAATCACAATATTATTTGAAGATCAGGCAGGTGATGGGCCAATCATGGTAGCAGATTTGGGGGCACTCATACCTCCAACATTTTTTTTCTTAAGTTGAGCAGGAGATTGTCTGACAAATGCCATCATTGTATATCAGATTAATGAAGTTGTTTCTCCAATTCAATGGAGCCTTATCATCCTTCTGGTATAACAATGGTAATATCTGATCCAGGATGGTCAGTGTATTATCCTTGAAGTTACATTTAACTCCTTCCTCCACCTTGGCAACTCATTCTTCCAAGGCTGCAAACTCCCAATGGTCCGCTGAGTTTAAGGAATTCTGGTTTACAGTGGCAATCTCAGTCCACATCTTATGTAGTTCTTTTTTATATGACATTATAATAGATTCTTTACTCAACTACCCCTGTAGTGAGCACTAACTTGTAAAAATTTAATTAGGATTGATTATCAGCCATCAACCCAGTAACCTTTTTACTGCACAGGTTAGACTATTATCCATAGTTGATATTGAACTATTATTTGGCCCAATGCTTAGCCAGTATTTCTGATTAAATGCTCTTGAAGTTGTACTTGTAGGGATTTGTTCCCTATACTCTTGTCCACCCAATCTTCATTAAGATACCCCAGTGACAGTCTCTCTTAGCCCAACACACAGTTGGCAGCTATCCCTGATTGTGGTTCCTTCATCTCTAGATCCCCGCTTGGATCTTTACTCTTCTCTCTGAGAGTCTTCTAATTATTGCCTTCTGCAATAATATCCTTGAGATAGAATGATATAATAGAAGCTGATAGTCTAACTATACACCAAATTGATAATATAACTATAGATTATAATGCTTTTATAGATGATAATAATAATAATAATATCTTTATTATAGTAAATCCTAGGGAATTATATAGTAGGGGATTCAGCTATTTAACCCTCAGTTGACACTTCTTTGATAAAACAGCAGCCATTGCCATTGAATCACCTATCCTCATCTTGGCAGCAATGGTCTTTCCTATCCTGGTTAGGATTCCACCATTGGACATCCTTGAGACCTCAAATGGAAAGAATTGGAAATGTGTCCCTAATATTTTCCTCTCAATCTAAGTGAACCAACCATAATTGGCTAGCAACCTGCTTAGGTAATAGGACTTATTACCTATTATAGCAGGTCACTTCACTAACCAATTGATTCATTAGTTGCAGATGGCATCACTCACCTTGCAACTCACTATTCATTCCCAATCAGTCAGTGATAAAACCCAAATCAATCCCAATAAGTACACCTGATAGTTAATCACTATCAGATACCCCTATTTTATCAGCCACTCCACCCAATGAGATCTTAGGTATTCATCCAGATTGATCCCCAATGGATATGACCAGGTGAATATCCTAAAATCCCTCAAATGTAGTTCCTCCAAAACTTGGGCCAACTGATTTCCAATTCACTTCACCTTAGGGAATTTTCCCTTAGCAATACCAGGTAATCTAGCAGGCTGGGAATATGGGTAAAAATCCTAACAAATGCTAAGCAGGGTTTATACCTGCTTCTTGCATGTATTGCAAAGGCCTAAATCTTTTTAGATTGGTAAAGAAAATTGTATAAAAATTAATGTCAGGTGAATCATCAATTTGGTACAATCCCTTATGCCTCTGCACCATCTAACTCTGGCAACATCCCTAGATCTTGTTTTGTCAATTTTAGGCCTTCACTGATCAAAAGTTTTTTGGGGTTTAATGACTGCCTTTTCCAGTTGTATTGAAGAAAATTCAGCCGAAGGACTAAAGGTTTTTCAGTTTAGCCAACTATTAAGCTCCGAGCAACAAAATCTGTCGATCAACTCGTTATAGCTTGATTTCGATTTTAGCGTTAGATTAAGATGATCAAAATGAAAGGTTGACCAAAATGCTCAATTTGTGTACAAGGAAAAACCTTTATGAAACACCATTTCAATATTTCTATATCAAAAATCATTTATGTATGTGACACATCTCTCCTAAACTAATGAAGCAGAGTCAACCAAATTTGGCACATACATTTTATGCATTAGGAGAACCAACATAATTAACTCTTTAAAAAATTTTAATCATATAAATAAAAGAAAAAGATGTACAATATATACAAAAGCTATATAATTTTAATGGGAATTGGTAATCTTTCTGGCTGAATGGTTTGATATTCAGCCATCTAGTACTTAAAAAATGGTTTGATATTCAGTTGATTCGATAGGCTCAATGGTTTCGGCTAAGCGGTTTGGTGTTATTCGTTAATTTGATAGATTCAATCATTTCCTAAACATCGATGCCCATCCATCTATTATTCCTGTTTATTCGAGTTTCCATCCACCTATAATATTAAAGTTAAAATAATCGATTAGAATCATCTGGTGATTTACAAATCCAAGCAATGCTAGGAAAATTGAATGGTGGCTTTATTAACCGACTTCGAAAAAGAAGGTTATTAATTCGACCTGTATGGTTTTTTTAAAGATGTTTGTTCGCGCATAACTCTGAAAATACTGGACCGATTTGGATGATCTCCAAAAATCGAGGATGCTTCAACTTAGGTCCCATTTTACTTTTGTAAGTATTGGTCAAGTATCTGCCCATTAATTTAGTAAATAAAAAATGGGCTCGGAAGCGATAGATTTCAAGTGTGAATGTTTATCGCTGGATAAACTTTATTCCGGCATCGGTGAAGCGATAGCTTCGAAGCACTTTTTAACCGACTTTGAAAAAGGAGAAGGTTCTCAATTCGACCTGTATATATGTTTTTTTCTTTTTCTTTTTTTTCTATGTTTGTTCACGCATAACTCTGAATATACTGGACCAATTCGGATGATCATCTTCTCCAAAAATCGAGGATGCTCCAACTTAGGTCCCATTTTACTTTTGTAAGTATTGGTCAAGTATCTGCCCATTAATTTAGTAAATAAAAAAATGGGCTCGGAAGCGATAGATTTCAAGTGTGAGTATGTTCTTCGCTGGATAAACTTTATTCCTGCATCGGTGAAGTGATAGCTTTGAAGCACTTTTGATATGTCCTATGGCTGGGAGTATGTTCAAAATTCACTCAGTATGAGCTCATAGCGGGACAAGCTTAAATCATTATAGATGGCTATCGTTTTTGCATAAGTTGACCAATTAGCTCATCTAAATTTAATAGGAATGAATTATTTTAGATAGTAATCAATTAATTTACATAGATTGACTAATAAAAGCAACCAAATCTAATAAAATGAATTACTGTAGATGGTGATCAGTAAAATTTGCCATACGTTGACCAATAAAATCATCTAAATTTAATAAAATGAGTATTGTAGATGGTGATCTGTAAATTTAGTATAATTTGCCCAATAAAATCTACTAAATTTAATAAAATGAGTTATTAATATATTTGTTTATAAGATAATATATAAAATAGATATACAATACATTTTAATTTTATAGAGAAGTAGTAAGGGGTTAAAAAGGATATATAAAGATAGTAATATTTAATAAAAGTAGGAAAAGAGCCACTTTTAAAAATACACTAATTTTTTGAGGGAAAAAGAGGTGGGAATAAAGTTTTTTTGGGGAAAAAAAGAACCTTCTTGGAAAAAAGCTCAAAAAAGTATGAAATAATCAAGAAATAAGAAAAAGCCTACTCAATAAAACCTTTTTGAAGTTGGCACCATATTTTAACTGACTTATAATAAGTATTTATAATTTATATACTCAGTACTATTTATTCTAAGTTGCTTATAGTTTACATTTAAACCTAATCCAGACATAAGATATAATTTGTATTTATAAGCAAAATTCTATAATTCAGTTTAAAATATGGTGCCGGCTTCAAAAAGGGTTTTATTGAGTAGGCTTAATTTCTCGATTATTTCATACTTTTTAGAGCTTTTTTAAAGGAGGTTCTTTTTTCCCAGAAAAAAATTTTAATGTTACAACAAATCAAATTAGGTAGCAATGATAATCACAGATGGATTCTCAGCATGCTTCGAAGTTTACTTGATAGCTTATCGAATAAAATTTGAAAGGGAAAACTCAGGGGTTAAGGGTGAAAAAAGAAAAATTATTGATCCTCTGATGATATGATTGGCTATAACGGAAGTTTACAATTTCGAGGTACTGGGTTAAATTAGTTTTGATAAGGAAACACTTAAGTAGATTTAGCTTTGTATTTTTACACCACGGTTTCAGTACGCACCCTAACATGTTTAAAGCCCTACGTTCAGCTGCTAGTTTAATTCGTACCAATGGCATCATTGGCCGCAGTTTCTCTGTTTCCGCTGCCGTTAGGTCCGGACAGACGGTAAGCTACTTGCATATCTTTAGTATTGGTTTTTTGATGCTAATTTCTCCTCCAGATGACTGTCCGTGATGCCCTCAACTCGGCAATCGAGGAAGAAATGGCCCTGGACGATAAAGTTTTTCTTTTGGGTGAAGAAGTTGCCCAATACAATGGTGCTTACAAAGTAAGTTTTTGATTCCATATGGACTCTAAGCCAGCTTTCTAACAGCCCTTTATTAAAACTTGTATTTTACAACAGCATCCTAACATTTTATAGGTCTCTAAGGGACTCTTGGATAAATTCGGCCCTAAACGTGTTATCGACACTCCCATCACTGAGATGGGCTTTGCCGGTTTGGCAGTTGGCGCGGCCCTTGAGGGACTTAAGCCTATCTGCGAATCCATGACCTTCAACTTCAGCATGCAGGTGAGTATTTTTAAATGATTCGCATCTTCTGTTTGGCACTTTGCGGTTGCCATTTCTTACCGCTTAAATTCATAAAGCTAAATATAGACGATAGGCTATTGATCATGTCGTCAATTCCGCTGCTAAAACTTATTATATGTCTGGGGGCATCGTCAAGTGTCCCATCGTTTTTCGTGGACCTAACGGGGCAGCAGCTGGTGTCGGTGCCCAACACTCTCAATGCTTTGCAGCTTGGTATGGCTCCGTTCCAGGTCTCAAAGTAATTTCGCCTTGAATGCCGAAGATGCCAAGGGTCTTATGAAGGTAGAAACAAAAAGTGGTTACAATTTAACTTTCTATAGGCAGCGATCCGGGATCCCAACCCAGTCGTCTTTCTTGAAAATGAGCTTCTTTATGGGGTTTCGTTCCCCGTTTCTGATGAGGTTCTCAGCAAGGACTTTGTGCTCCCTATCGGCAAGGCTAAAGTTGAACGCCAAGGTAAGACTTTGTTTATACATTTATTAACTTTTCAGGCTCGGATGTCACAATTGTTGCGCACTCCTTAGCGTTGGCCAGGCGATGGAAGCTGCTGAGATCCTTGCCAAGGACGGCATCAAGGCTGAGATTATAAATCTGCGTTCAATCCGCCCTCTTGACATTGACACTATTGTTGCCTCTGTTAAGAAGACCAACCATCTTATTACTGTCGAGGGAGGCTGGCCCATGTTTGGGGTGGGAAGCGAGATCTCGGCCCAAATCATGGAGTCCGAGGCCTTTGACTATTTGGACGCCCCAGTGCAACGTGTAACCGGAGCTGATGTGCCCATGCCCTATGCCACCAACCTTGAGAAACTGGCCCTTCCCACCGTTGAGATTATTGCCGAGGTGGCCCGCAAGTCCCTGAACAAGAAATAATCTTTGGATCCCAGCCACTATTTTAATCTTCCCTTCAAAACTAATAGATAATTTGCCGCTTAACTTTACGCTTTTTTGGATTTTATTTGGTTTTTTTCTTTAGAAATTGAATTTAGCAATGTTAGGTCTAACATGAAAAGGACAACTTGATATGTTTCTGATTGATTTATACTTATTCCGAATGAGCTTGACTTTTTGCTTTATATGGTATAGTGATGGTTAAATAGCACATGTTTAGGTACTAGGGATTGATTTTGAATCCCATCGCCCAAGTTTTAGTTCATTTTATGGCTTGATTAGAGCTTATGCGTAAAAATGGTGTTGAATGCGCAAACTCTTGCCATTTGTCACATATAAACCTTTATTGCGTTTAAACCTTCAGATCGGCTCGCGCTTTTTGTTTTACTAAAACGATTTACCTTAGGAGGAAAAGCTCGGGGTTCAAACCAACTGTAAGAGTCCATTGCCCTTGATACTGTAAAAAATTAAACCTCAACTTACGAATTATATGTTTATAAGACAACCCCCGAACCCTATAAAATCGCAGGCCAATATAATTATAGACCTAGAAAGCTGGTTTGTTTAATGTCATGATGCCCTAATTGACTTAAGTTTAAAATATATCAGTTAGGATAATTTAGAATTATATAGTCAGTCACGTTTCACTTCTTTGAAAATATTGTTTGTCTTCAGCAGAAGCCGATACCGACATGTTATGTCAACTATCCGAAAAAATAGAAACCGAGATGAGATTTCGCAGCCGATTAAGCAGTATAGATCCTTAGAATAGTAAACTGGGTTTGCTCTTTAAAGATTACCTATACTTCATCTTTGACGCTAAACCTATTCATCCGTCAGAGCCATTTTAAGCACCCTTTTAAAAGTGGCGTTGATTTAGCTGCAAAACCTACTTCGAATATATTAACCATCATTTGGATTATTAAAAAGTCATGCAGTCCCCTAGCCAGTATATCTGTTAAAAAGATCAGCCTATTCATTAAACTAGATATGAAACTTGGCCACCCAGGACTTCTCCATTATATAAAGCCTTGCCCATGGCAGAGTCCAACGTTCCTCTTATAAGGATCAAGCCTGATAAAAGTTCCTACTTTGATACTAGGGATTAAACAGTCTTAATAGCTGTTGGTTTAACAAGCGCGTGCAGCATTTTAAAGGTTTTAGTAATTAGTTTGAGCTGGTCAATATATATAAATTTAACTTTTTATATCTGGCTAATGTATATAGTTAGATTTGCTAGAACTAAAATCCTTTTGACTTAGAAAGGCTTTCATTTCAATCACCCTTTTAAGATATGCTCATAGCCATACACTTATAAAGCATGTTTTGTTTTTTAGTGTAATAAAGTTTGTCTGGTTGCAATAGTCATACAGTAGCATTTAAAATACTGACTAGTACTGTCCTTAAAGTTAATCTATTGTTAATAATTGGACATACTGTCTTATCAGGATAAATATATTAAATTTTAGATCACCATAAAAGCAATTGCTTTAAGCTGAGAGTTTTAATGATAGAGTAGAGGCTTAGCCTGCTCTAAGCACAAAACAGCAACAAATAAACTAGTTTGGTATTATATACCATATAATTCAATTTAAAGCAAACTTTAGATATAAATTTGATATGTGAGTTTATGTCAGGGACATCATGATAGAAGAGAACTAGCTTTAACTTTGGTAACCAACCACCCCAATCACACCCTAATCCAAAAAGCGCTGCTGGCCTAATTAAATGGGATAGTAGAATGTAAAGGAGCAGGTGAGGAAAGGGTTAATTGTAATTTCATATCTGGTGTAAACCCCCACAAGCAGAGTTATACTGCTATTACCAGAAAGTCTAAAATTTACTACTACATGCAAAAGAGTTTGATGCCCTCATAAACCTCAATGTTTATTAGAGTGAATTGTCAAAAATGGGAAAATTGGGATAAAAACCTAACAAATTATTAAAATTTTATGTAAATATGGGAACTTCAATAGATAAACCTTACATTATATCATTGGCTGACCTTGGGTATCAAACCTCAGGGGAATTATCAGACATACAGTGCTAAAGAAAGACTTGGTTTCCATTGAGGATAATTCAATACTCACTATAGCATCCATAGTCCGCACAGCATCACTATTCTGAGAATGTGAGAGTAAGATCCACTGTGGGAAAGATACAAAAAGTAATGATCAATAACATCAATCCTGTCCTGGCTATTAGCTGAGAACTGACAACAACTTTACCTATGTCTCCAGAGCTGTAGGGGAACTGATTAGTTCAAATAGAGGAGCTCATGTCAGTCAATATGGGTTGGATTTGAAGTTGGGGATGATCTGCATGAGCACTTGGTAGTGAGGGGCAGTCAGAAAATTGCCAGTTTTGAATCTGCCAGAGTCACTATCAGAGTTCTGCTTCATTGTGATATTCCCCTCAATCTGGTCTTGGGTGTAATAGGTTGTTTCAATCAGTTTAGCTTTTTGTTTGGGGTGTGGATCATCGCCTGCATATCCTTGGGTGGGGGGTTTTATGTTCAGTTCCTCAGGGTGGGTCCCTTGGTTCACTCCATTGAGTGATGTCAGTAATGAAACCACCAAGGAAATGGCAACAACCATTATGCAGAGCAGCAAATGAGGACCTTCCATTTTATAGTAATTTTGTCAGATGAGAAAAACTCTTTATACTTAATAAATTAAAAATGGTCTGAATCAGTTTTTTAAAAATTTAGGTTCTATTAAGGAAAGTAAAAGTAAACCCAGTACTCTACTGTAGCCAGAACGCTGGGTTTTTATACTTTAAAACAGGTGGGGGGAGACTTACATACTTGTATGACAGCAGAGTGGCTGCCAAATATTTCCAAGGACATTATAATTTATCTATTTTTACTTTTTAAGTCTTCCATTGTTTTCTGGGGCCTTCAGAATCGGATATGGAAGATGGCTCATCCAACGCTTTCATTTGGGGATCTCTTGCAGCCTTTTTGAGTGTTGGGATTTTCACCCTCATTTTTTCAGCAATTATTTCACCTACTTAAGGTTCTCATTTTGGTGCATCTGAGGGATTTTTGATACATTTTTTTGGGGATTTTCTTTAATTTGGAATGGCGATTTTCCCTTTCTAGGGTTTGATTGTAATCTAGTGGAATGGGTGCATATTTTTTGGCATATATTACCTTAATTTTTGTGTGGTATGCTTCAGCAGATTCTGTGATAATGGGGGGATCAGAGATCCCACTGACTTGAGGTTGGGACTGCATATTCTGGAAGGGCAGCAGCCACCAACCACTCTTTAAAGGTATGCCCCAAGTCCGCTAACTTCTCCAGAAGCTTTTCTCATGGGCCCCCTCTTTCTTTGTTCAAAAGGGGTGTAGCTCCCTATCCAACATGATAGCTGTGATGGGGACTATTACAAGAATGACATGTTGATTGAAACTACCTTCACATGAATTTAGCAATATAATTTCCTTATTCCATTTGCATTATTTTTAAGCTTAGATTCTCCATAATTTTTTCACCATCTTAAAAACTTTTTTCATGGCCTGAAATATAGCACCAAATTAACCCAAACTTTATACACTCAAATGATCATTATTCATGTATATATTAGTTTGATATATAGAAAGTCAATCCTGTTGTAAAAGTGGATATCTTGTATAGGCTAGGGGTTTGAGCTCATGTGCTTCTGTGTAAAGGAAAGAAGATATATATTCTAGAATTTGCAAAAATATAAAGTTGACAACAGGTGTAAAAATACTTTGCTACCATTGCCTTAAATTAAAAAAAGGAAAAATATTAACAAGATATAAAAGCTATTGAAAAGATCTAAAAAACATTTTACCAGGGTGTAAAAAGTTCTGCTTGTATATATTATGAATGACAACTTATTGCTCACAATTACTATATACAGAGAACAATAAATCTTTCTGTATCTTGTAGTTGGTGATGTTTTGTCTAAAAGTCCTTATTTAACTAGAAGAGGTAATAACCTCAATTATTAAAATTTCTATTTGAAAGCATTTAACTGTTTCTCAATCTATAACTTTTGTTACATGAAAATTTCATGGGTATCCACTTATAATTTTAATAAAGATTAGTGGCAAATTTTACCAATATTTGATCATACCTAGATCATTGGTGATCTTGCCAGAAAGTAATAAATTACTACTATTTATTGACTTAACCATAATTGATTAAAGCATAAGGCTACACTTGTAACAGTTGACACTTCCCAACCAACCTATTGTCTTAGTTTTTGGACTTAAGATTAATTTAGGCGAATTTTATATGGTGAAACTTTGTTCTGAACAGAATCAAGTTTCTGGATTCTCATTTAAAGATTTTGAGATGGGTAAAATTCCACCTGAAACCAATGATTCTATTTGCATAAATTTTTTTAACTCATTGCCCAGGACCTCAGAAGCTAAAATAATTAATGAACCATATGTAGGTTGGCAAAGCTAAATTTATGGTAAGTTAAAGCGCATAAATAAGTGAAGCCAAATTGGGTATTTTCTCAGTTTTGTCTTATAAGAATTTACAAATAAGAATAAAGGCATTCTATATCATATAACTGTTATTTCTAACCATATTTTTGAAACGCCTACTTATGGAGTTGGAAAGTTCTTTTAATCAGGCAATTGATGCACTTCACATTCTCACTTTTGCCAGAGTTTTTTACTTGGCACTGGTATTTTTGCTACTATAGTTCATGGGTTTTATTAATAGGTTTATCAGAAATACACGTTTAAAAGATGGATGTCTGGTTTAATATCTCTACTTTAGTCAATGAATTTGATATTACTACTCAGTTCATTTGTGTCATACTGACATGAGCCCATGCATTATAAGACTAGGTTGGTTTTCTTTTTCTTAAAACAAGAGCTGCAATATTCATGACCATAAGTTTGATAGCTTATAATGTTGGGAAATAACTTACCATTTTTGTAATTTGAATTTCCATTATTTAAATTCATGCATTATTGGTAAATGCTGGAATTTCAATTTGGCCCTTATGTCTAGTTCCCTTTTTTCATTGTATACTTGGCCTTAATATTTTACAAAAACTATCTGCTGAAGACATATGGCAGTCCTTTTAAACTGTCTTTCTAGGGCTAAGCTACCATCTTTACAGTGTTGAATATATCCAGATAAGAATATTCCAAATTATTACTTACAGCAGTGCAAGGTATTTTTAGGTCATTTTAGTGGGATTGTAGGAGAAACAGTGGCCATCCATTTCTCATCTAGGGTATGACTCAGATCCAAAAATCTGCTTTGTTACCGCCTTGAAATAAACTTCTATTTGTATATAATGTATAATTTTTTAAGTAAAGCCTGATTATCTTTTTAGTGAAGTGATAGATCACATATGTATTCCCTATAGGTTGGAATAATAGGGAATTACATGTTTAGATGGTCACATATCAAGTTTTTATTATCAAAATTTGCTAAATAAATTTTAGATTTTTAAAATTTTATTCAAGGTAAGCCAACCAGGGATGGACATTACTAAAGCTCAAAGAGCAGACAAAAAGTTAACCACACCAAAGATGATTTGAACTTCCCAAAACAAATGGATGAAACACACAAATGAAAAGTAGCCAACCAGGTGAGAAAATGGCAACAACTTATACCGTCATGGCATAAGGGGAGGAGAGATTGTGGCTCACCTCAGTAGCGTCTTCACCCCAGAGCAGGGAATGGGCTATGGGCGGAGAGCAAGGATGTTGGAGCGTCAGCATTATGTGGTTCAATATCCTTGATGAGCGGTGTGTCAGAAAAGCAGCTGGCATAAAGAGATGTGGTGATATAAGTGGACAAAGTGGTTTTAGATTAACATGGGCGTTGGGGAGCTTAACAAATGTAACAATATCCATGTTGGTAGTCTTGGTTTTTGGATTCCATTCTACCACTGCCACATTCTGGATAGCGTCAATGGCAGCTTTGTGAGTTTGGATCAGCACATCTTTATTAGGTTTAGTGAGTGTGGAGGGATAATGGGAGGGGGATCCCTCCTGCAAGCATTACATTAACTTGGTGACAGCTTTGTGTAGGAGGCAACAATCTTGATTGAAAGCTGCTTCAACAGCAAGCTGGTGATAACTGTGGAATGATCCAGCATTGGCTGAAGAGTAAATAAATGAGGAGAAACTTGGCGCCATATTCTGGACTGAGGAACCGCTCAATTTGTATAATGGTTTAATCAAGGAAATTACCTGATCCTTCAATTTCAGCCAATAGGTCCCAAGGGGTCTGATTAACTAGGTTAGGGTTTCAGAATATGATTGAGGTTTGTCTGGTTGGGGGGAAGCATGTGAGCAAACTGATGTCCAAATTGATTCTTGATTAGAGGTACCGTTTGTGGCACTTGGCTGAGGAGGATCCTGATTGGGTGCTGCGAGCATGGCTGCAGCAGCAGGCTTTGAGGGAGGGGGTAGAATTGTATCCCATACTGAAAAAAAGCGCAGGGTTGGCGGTGTATTGGAGGCTGATAATGAAAATTCAGGGCTATAGGGAAGCAGCAAGGGATGGGCATTTTTGTTTGGAGTGGTCCAACTCAAAACAGGATGGACAGATCATCTGCTCTCCCTCAACATTAGCCCAGAATGGACGGTTGGGGCAGAAGGGGATGATGGCACAAGGGTGAATCAACAATGCAATTTTACCAAATTCAGGATTTATCATGGTGAATGCCTAAGGCCCAGTGAGGCATGTGGCTCCATGTGGGATTACAAATTTATGATGGGGTTGGTGCTGTAGGATGCCAAAACTTCCACCAGCTCCTAATGGATTACTGCAGGGGGAAGGTAATTGGGCAACCCAGAGAACTAAACCACAGAGTGGTGTTTAAAGGGAGCCAGGTGCATGTAATGAGGTTAGGGTGCCCTTAAAGACCAGAGGCACATTTGCTGAAGTGGCAGCGTCAGCTTTGCACGTGAATCCAAGATCAAAATAACCTTTATAAGGTTGATGATTTATTTGAGGTAAGCTGACAAGGGGACAGACATTATTGAAACTGAAATTAAAACTAAAAACTAACATAACTAATTGGTTCAGACAAAACGCCCAAATGAGCAGATTGCTTGAAACACTTTGAACAAAACAACCAACCAGGTGGGCAGCGGGAACAGATTATCCATCCATGGTTGAAGGGGAGGGGGGATTGGGCGGCACATCTTTGGCAGAGGCTTCCTCTTTCCAGAATAGGGTATGTGTCAAGGCAGACAGTAAGGGCGTTGGGGAATCTGCAGCATGTGGTTCAATATTGCTAATAATTGGTATTTTGTGGAAATTGCCAGCTAGGGAAATGGCACTGAAATATTCAGCTAAAGCTTTTTCAGCTTTAATGTGGGCGTCTGGAAGTTTAACAAACGTGGCGATATTGGTTTGTGTAATTTTAGCTTTTGGATTCCATGCTACAGTTACCACGTTTTGGATAGTGTTGTTAACATTTTTATGTAATTGTTTCAATGTGATTTTACTCTTTTGAGTAAGACTTTTGGGGATAACAGGAGGTGGAATTCCTCCTGTGAGCATTGTCACTGATTTGGTGACAGCTTTATGAAGGGGTGACAATATGGTATTGCAGCTGCTTTGACTGCAAGCTATTGATCACTGCAAAATGATTCAGCATCTGGCCATGGGGTATATAGTTGAGGGGGTATTTGGCATCCCATTCTGCAATAATGAACCGCTCAATTTGCAGAAATGGTTCTTCAATGAGCTTACCTGATTCATCAATTTCAGCCAATAACTCCCATGGGTTCTGGTTGAATTGAATTGGGGAATCGGCATATGGTTGAGGTTTGATTAATTCATTGGAGGAAGCATGGGATTGAACTGAAACATAGTTCAATGCTTGATTGAAGGAATCATGTGTGGCATTGGGGCGAGGAGGAGGCTGATTGATGATTGCAGGTGCAGCTGCAGCTTCCAGTTTTGGGGGAGGGGGAGGTAGGATTGTGCCCCATGCCTGAACTTGTATAGGGTGGGTGGCGGATTGGAGGTCAGCAGATGAGTCGTCCAATCTGTCAGAAGTGGCTAAGGATGGGCACTTGCATTTTGAGTGGTCCAACTCGAAACATTACAGACAGATTGTCCGCCACCTCAATGCAGGCCCAAAATGGATGGTCAGGCACTGAAGGAATAACAGTGTGAGGAGGAATCAACATGGCGATTTTACTAAATTCAGGGCTGATTGTGGCATATGCCCAAGGCCCAGCGAGTCGTGTGGCCCCATTTGAGACCAAAAATTGTAAGATGGTGTTGGAGCCATAGGCTGCCAAACTGTCCATCAGCTCCTGGTAGAGCACTTCAGGGGGGAGTTGGGTGGGCAAATAAGCAAACTGGACAACCAAAGTGGTGTCCACTGGGAGCCTAGTCCAAGTTGTGGGAAGAGGGGTGCCCTGGAATACCAGGGGCACAGTTGCTGCAGTGGCAGTGTCAGCTTCACAGGTGAAGCCAAGGTGAAATACCCCTTATAGGGGCAGAAATCTATTAATCCAGCGGGTGTCATCACCACCTGTGCCATTTCAATAATGGCTTGGTCATGGTATGGGAATAGTTTCCCATATTCGACCCTTAGGCCATAGAACATATTGTTCTGGGGAGCACCAGGGGGCAGTGAGGTACTTCTTGGGTATGAGCAAGGTGGGCATTGAGATCTTTGGGACAAAAGAATCATCCCATGGGTTTGGAATGACTGGTTGAGTCAATCTGAGCGCGTTTTCCTGCTGAATGGAAAATGGTGGAAGGAGTTTCGCCGCTGCCCCACACTGGAGCAGCTAGCAGAGAATCTGAGGACATCGAAGCAAAACTACAACAGGCAATTGATATTTACTTTTTATTAATTCATGTAAGTTACTCAGAAATTTATGCCAATTGGAAAGAGAGTTTTAACCTTTATAAGGTCATGATTTAATAAATATAGCGATTTGCATCACCACCTGTGACATTTTAATAATGGATTTTGTCCACATATGGGAACAGTAAACCATATTTGACCTGAAGGAAAAAATTCATGCTAGACTGGGGGAGCACTAGTGGGCTGCAAGGCACTACCTAGGATTTTGTAAGGGCGGAGTTTAAAATCTTTGGGCGGAACAAACCACCCCAAGGACTTGCTAAGACTGGATCAACCAGTCTGAGAGCATTTTCCACTGGATGGAAAATGCTTGGGGAGTTTCACAAAAGCCCCAAACTGGAGCAGCCAGTTGAGGATCTGAGGACATTGGTAGGAGAATAGCAGTGGGAGGCCAAAAGTTTAAGTTTTAGCTTAGTTTAATTTTTGACAAAAATTTACTTGAAAGTTATGCTAAAAAAAGGTTAATAAACTTGATAAACTAAACCTAAGGTTAAATTTTTTTTTAGAATTGCTCGGGCTCTTGACTTGCCTATCAATAATGAGATTAATTAGGCTCCTGTACAAAAAGTCTAATAATTTTAGCTCCTTAGGTTTGTTTAGTTTTGGTGCACCAATTCCCTCACGCTCAGTTTGGGATTCTTAAGTCAGCATTGCCCATCCCAGATAACCTTAACAATTTCACACTGATATTTTTTAGTTACTGTTTTGGTTTAAAGTCTAAAAAGGTACAAACCTATTTAAAAAGGTTAACAATCACTTGGGAACCTTTTGCAATTGATGTAATATTGTAAGGTCCCACGCTTTAAATTAAAACTTGATAAGGCCTTGTACTTCTCCAGTCAAAGAGGGGCACCAACCCAGAGACTTTACTGCTTACCCAGTTGGTTGATATAGGGCATACCTTGGATTCTAGGTGAATAGCTGCAGCTCCCCCTTTTTGTATCACCACATGTTAGATTTTAAATTTTTAGGATGCTTGCTGGTGGTAGCCAACTCTATGATTCTATCAATCATATGGTTTATGGCCCATGCAATTGCTTTCTCACCATCCTTCTTCAATACAATCCACGCCCTATTACAAGGAT
This sequence comes from Massospora cicadina, assembly GCA_022478985.1. NCBI lineage: Eukaryota > Fungi > Entomophthoromycota > Entomophthoromycetes > Entomophthorales > Entomophthoraceae > Massospora > Massospora cicadina. The sequence goes on from JAKSZP010012041.1 coordinate 133,792, forward strand.
GGCTATGGTCCAACCACAACCCCCCTGTACGCCTCAAAAACCTATTTGGCTCTAGAAGGAATGGAGGTATGGGGCTTACTAATTATGTAGAGCAAGCGACCCATATACTAGGATCCTGGATAGCTCAGGTGACTAGCCCAAGTTCTTTCAGATACACATTGGGTCAGAACAGCAAGATATAACTTCACACTGGCACTCCAATTAAGAAACCCAGAGCATTCAAACACATTAATCAAGTATCTGACATCCCATCCTACAGCTGCAGGACCACACGGCACTCCTGCACATTTCAAACAAATACTCCTAGCCATGAGAAGAGCGACATGGCGGATCCACATAAGCAGCCAAACCAGTCACCAAGGACGCCCAAGGCTAACTCACAGACAGGAAATCAATGATTAAATAGTCACAGACAATATAATAAGTAAAAGACCAAGTAACATAGCCAGGATAGATTACCTAGACTATATGGATATACCATACAACCTGGAGACTCAAAGAAGAGTATGGAGATACACACATCACCCTCTACTCCAACCCAGGATAAAAGCACATGTATGGAGGTGCATGAGGAGAGTATACCACACAGCAGAACGGTCAAATGCCACTCACACCTCATGTAAAATATGTGGTCAGTATGGAAGCCTAGACCACCGTTTAGAACAATGCCCAACGTCAGTGGCTGTATGAAAAGAGGCCATGCGCCTATTCCACCAAGAAAACGGACAACCATTTCAGCCTAGCAAGGAACATGTTCGCTATAAACATGGACTCTCATATCCACCCATCTCTCAGGGCGTTAATAGTAGCGTTAGCACTATGGATGATACACACAATGGTACTGGAATCGTTCACAGGAGCAGCGCCCACAATCCAGGAAGCCATCCATCGCTTCCACAGCCATATATTGGAACATTTCCAAGCATGGCTGTTTGGACATATGACCCCCCATAACAGAAGGACAATCAACACATGGTTACCCATATGGTTCCTAAAGGTTGATTCTTTCCTTCACAAATGCTGCATCCAAGAATAAGCCAGCATAACCCCATTCCCTACCGTCCTAAACTTGGTGATCCTGGAGACAACAAGAGGGGCCTTGAACCCTCTGGGGTGTCTTTAATTGTCAAATTTCATTAGTTCCCTCATTATATCAGAAGTGCTTGTCCCCTGGTCGACCTTCCCCAAATAAATCTAAGGATGCTTGCTGGTGCCTTTTTCACCTAAATTCCAGCAATGTTTCCGCAGGAGAAGTAATTTCTCTACTGACAGATATTTGAGTCAGGGGACTTTTTGCATACCTTATATTAAAAAGGATAAAACACTAATAATACTAAAAAGTTAGATTTTTTTTTATTTTACTAGTTGCAGCAATAGGAAAAAAGTGAAACCTATTACAATATGCTAATTAGTATTTAATTGTGTCAAAGCTTAAAGTTTGCATTGGCTAGGAATGTCCAAATTGGGAATATGAGGATTTGACCTATTGGAGTTTTCAAGTCTCACTTTGCTTCAATGGAACAATCTATGGAGGGTCAATACTGGGCAGGACTAGTCCATTTGGTAAAGATTTAATATCTTTAACCCAATCAATGGATGAAAAAATATTTTTACTTTGTGGGACCCCTCCACTTCTATAAAAGAGGGTGGTCTCCGCCTAAGCATTTGAACTGAATTGTTGAGGGGCTGTGGAGGGGCCTTGGCATAACTTTCCATATTTGGCTGCAGTTTAAGCACAACCCAATTTATAAGAGCTAATTTGATTTGGATGAGAATTAGATGGAATAGAATTGCCCAATTTGAAGGGTTCCACCAATAATTGGCTGGGTCTTTTGGCCAATTTCATCATTATAAACTAAAGCACCCTTATTACTATATTAGACTTATAATTGTCTGACATCACCCCTTTCAAGAGTGTTAGAGGGAGAATAAGGCTGCAAGAACTGGCTATGAACTTGGTTAACAGTCACTCCTGTAGGAAGGGATTTGATGGAATACTCATCCCCTCACTTGTAAGTGACTTCAAAAAGTCCTTCCCAAATTGACCTGAGCTTTTCCCTTCTAGGAATGATCTAATTATAATAGTACAGCACCAAGTTGAATATTTGAAAGGAAGGTAGAGGGGGCTGGAGCTCATTAGCAGCTTTACCTTTCTTTGTGACAGTTTTGGCCAAATTAGACATAGCCTCTGATTGTAACTAAATGATGTGCTGGGCCAACTTCATGACTTACTCAGGGTCAGTCCTATCAGAGAAAATATCTTTGGCTAATAATGCTGGCACTCCAGGTTCCCATCCATACAGCACATGGAAAGGAGACGTTTTAAGGATTTGGTGGTAACTGAAATGGTAGGCCATGAGGGCACATGGTAAGTACAGATCCCAGTGAAGGGGGTCTAAAGTGGGCATTTTCCGTGATATGAAGACCAGGGTCCCATTGGCTTTTTCCACGGTACCATTAGTGAGAGGTTATAGAGGGGCAGAAAAGAGCTGTTTCATGACCATGGAGGTATGAGGATTTTAACCACTATGGAGGTGAAATTTTTACTATTATCACAGAGAAAAACTTGGGGGCAACCATGTTGAGCAAAGATTTACTGATGGAGGAAAATGGCAGTGGCTTTGGCAGTCTGAGCTGGAAGAGCAACATCCTCAACCCATTAGTAAAGTGATCAATCCCTACCAAGTATATTAATTTCCACCCATAGTTCGGGGTAAAAGGCCAACCACATCTAGTTTTATTGTGTAGAAGGGCTGTTGCAGAGTGGTAAATTGTTATTTATACTGGTTTTGAAGCTAAATTGCTTTTTGAATGTGTAAAAATTTATAATTTTGATTATTACTTGGCCAATAACCCCTATTAACTTATTACTTGAACAGGTTTGGTTCTTGTGCAATTTGTCTACGTTGTATAGTTGTTGATATAATTGGTCAATAATAGTATGATGACTATTATCCGTAGTTGAATGGAATTCTTAGATCTTGGCCCAACGCTCAGCCAGTATTTCTGCTCAAATTACTTGTGATGTTTCAAAATAGAGATTTTTTCCCTCGCACCATTTAACCAGATCTTCTCTGAG